>VWZX01008625.1:0-29616 GCA_013399015.1 Galbula dea | reverse complement strand
GCTCTCCTTGCTCGCTTCTCTCCCCCCGCTTTCGCCCGTTTCTCTCCGCCTCCGGCACTTGGAAAAGAGGAGAAGATGCGTTTCTCGCCTCCGAGGCTCCTGCTCGCCCAGCTCCACGTGTGCATCTACTGGAGCTGCCTGTGGCCCGCCGGCTGCCAGCAGCACCCTCCGCCGCGCCACGACCCTCCGCCGCCCCCAGCCGCCTGGAGGCAGCGGATCCAGTGGGAGAACAACGGGCAGGTGTACAGCCTACTAAGCCTCGGCTCCCAGTACCAGCCCCCCCGCCGTAGGCAGGCGGCGGAGGCAGCGGGCAGCCCCATCCTGCTGCTGCGGAACAACGGCACGCTGCCGCGGAGAGCTACCGCCCGCACCGCCGCCACCGCCGCGCAGCCCCAGCCCACCACTGGCAGCCAGGGGAGCTCCGGAGCTCGACACTGGTTCCAGGCCGGTTACCACGCTCCCTCCGGGGATCGCGCCGCCGCCGGGCAGCGGAGCCAGGGGGCCGCCACCGCCGCCGCAGCCGGGGCTGCCAGGAGCGGCTCCTCAGGGGCGTCGCGACCCAGTGCCCCCACCAGCCCCGCCCGTAGCACCGGGACCGACGGCAGCCGGAGCAGCGCTGGGGTTAGGGGCCTGCCGCCCCTCAGCAGCTTCAGACCCGGACGGGAAGATGTCATGGTGGGAGACGACCCCTACAATCCTTACAAGTACACGGACGATAACCCCTATTACAACTACTACGACACCTACGAGAGACCCCGCCAGGGCAGCAGGTACAGACCTGGCTATGGCACCGGCTACTTCCAATATGGTAAGAGCCTTCCTTTCTTTTCCCGTTCCATCCCATCCCTTCCCGTCCCCAGACCCGCCGCAACGCCCCGCTCGCTCCCGCGCACGCTGCTGCCAGCGCGGAGCGATTCGGTAATGCGGTGCGTGGCGGTACAGGGGTCGCCTGCCCTGCCTGCCCCTCCCTCGGTGCAAAACCTGACGGGAGGGGCATTTGCACGGCATCCGGCCCTCGGGCAGCCAGGTGGGCGGCAGTTCCCCCGGCGGGGAGGCAGGGGGCGAGCTGCGGGGTGGGCTGCGGGAAGCCCACCACGGGGTTCTGCGAGTCGTGCTTCTGATGCGGTCTTGGGAGAAAAGTCGAAGGGCCTGAGCGAAAAGAGAGCGAGCCTAGTGGGAGGGGGCAGGGGTCCGCAGCAAAACGGCGGCTCCTAACGATTGGACTGGAAGCCAAATCTTGGCAGACGTGTCCTGAGTTGATCTTGCTGTTATGTGGTTGGTTTGATAAACTGCAGGTCTTCCTGACTTAGTCCCGGATCCCTATTACATCCAGGCGTCCACATATGTTCAGAGGATGTCCATGTATAACTTGAGATGTGCTGCTGAGGAAAACTGCCTGGCAAGGTAGGCATCACCCGGGATTTTGCCCATTCACGGTGGGTTCTTGTGCTTCTGCACCCACTACAGAGTACCTGAGGACACGGTGGAGAGTGGAGAAAACTGAGAGCTGGACAGTCCAAGGAAACATGGCCCAGTTTGTAACCTTCTTCTAAGCCTCTGGCAGATAGTAGGGTGTGCACATAAGAGAACAATACCACCATATTAGTGAGACAAACTACAGATGGTTTCAAGAACTTACATTTTGTGAAAAGTTATATTCCACTTTTCTATCATCAGGGTCATTTGAACATACCTGAATTTTGCAAAATGGAGGAACCTAAAAAATCCTCTTGAATCTGGTGTTTTTCATCTGCCTCCTCTAATCCAGACCATATTCTATTCAAAAAAACCCCAACCAAACACTGTTCTTAACAGCACAACTTACTATTAAAATTCTAACATGCTAATTTCTAGGCTTACGCCTTGTAATGTCTCTTGAGACTAAAATCTTCTTGAGAAGTGTTTCAGTGTCTTTTAACAGGTTGAAATAACAGCTTTGCTATGAAGTTAGGTCCTGTCAAGTTGGCAAAAGGGGTTTTTCCTGTTTTGTTTGGAAAGAAGTCAACATGGCTGGTTTTAACCATTTTAACTTGTTTGATGCCTTATCATGCAAAACATATTTATTTACCAGCATCAGTAATTGATATCAGACTCTTTCCAGGCTCATGCTCTTTCTTCACTTCCTGGAAAAAGAAAACATCGCATAAGAAGTAGTACTTCTTATGCTAGCTTAACAGCGAAGACTAATTCAAATGTTCTTGCTGGCTATCAATTGATTAAAATATTACAGTATTTAAAAGACTGTTAATAATAGCCATGTGAAATAGGAAAATACAGCATGAGGCATACATTTTACAGCAGAAACAAACGTCTGTTGTGTGATCATTCACAGTAGTTACTTTGTTTAACAGCAACTAATTAAATAGTATTTTTGATACAAAAGTAATTTCACAGCTAAGTGGTCAGCTGCTGCTTCAGAGACAGGGTCAGTGGGCAGACTCCTGTTCATATTGGTAGAAGCAGATCTGAATCTTACTCAGGTCTTGAGGCACTCAGGCACTTTGAGCACACCATGTGCAATTCTTGTGTGTCTCCAGTGCATGAGCTTTAAGGGGGCTGAAGAGATTTGTGCCATCAGTTACTTCTGAGACAATTAAAGTGTTTCTGGCATATGTTTAATGGCTCTTTTTTGCATTATTTCAGTTCAGCTTACCGAGCAGATGTTAGAGACTATGACAATCGGGTGCTCCTGAGATTCCCCCAAAGAGTGAAGAATCAAGGCACATCAGATTTTCTGCCCAGCAGACCCCGTTATTCATGGGAGTGGCACAGCTGTCACCAGTGAGTGAAGTTCTCAGTATGGTACCTTCTAATTATGTTTTTCACTAACAAATTGTCACTTACAAGGTGACATTTTCTAAACCAGTTGTGAAATGGGGGAAGTCGTGGGGGAAGTCATGGGGAAACTTTAGCCTTTTACTGCCTGATTAATTTTATGGTACTGGTAATTGCTCCTTAGACAGCCACATGAAACCAAAATGGATATGAAGCTTATCTGTAAGTGTAAAACTCTTACAAGTATAAAATCAGTATAAATACAAGTATCAAATAAGTTTTGACAGTTGTACCTTCTCCATTTGAGTATAGTTTACCTAGGTTATAGTCCAGTTACTCCTAGAATGTTAAAATAACTGTGTACACCCTATCCTGTACATTGTAATCATACTTGTTGACCTGATTTTCATGGGTAGTTCCTGACAAGGAATGATCTGGTCAACATGGAAAAAAGATACAGAGCTGACTGATCCCATTATTAATATCCTTATTATGTCATGATACTTTCATATAGCAGTGTTGCTCTAGAAATAGCAAAATTCCTGGAAGCATGACAAGGCAAGTATAGTAGACAATTTTCAACATTTTGGGAGAAGGTAACATTGCAAACTCGTACCTTTTCAGAAAATTCACATGCAACAGTTTGTGGGTTTGTTCTGATTTATGCTATTTCATAGCAGGACTGATTGTGAAATACTGGACAACTTACTTTAAATCCATCTTACTTTAAATACAATTCTGCTGTTACAGGTACTTAAGTGATAACTTAATGCTTTCTATTAAAAAAAAAAAATATAGATAGATAGATGTGTGCGGCCTTGATCCAACCCCTCCTCTGGAAATCAATGGACTATTCCAATCTAGCTTCAGAGGCTTTAAGTGTTGAATGAAATACCAGTATCATTAGAACAAATTCTTCAAAAAAAAAGATTGATATTACTAGTTTGTAAGTCCTATAAGGATAAAAAAGCTAAAACTAATCAAACAAATGAACAAACAAACAAACAAAAAGCCTCCATAAATGCTTTAGTTAACCCTCACCCCTGAAAAAAAACACCATCACCAAAAAAACCCCAACCAACTCCGGTGCTTACAGAGTTGATAAATGGACGATGAAGTGGGTAGAGAGCTATTGAAATCTTCTATTTGTAGAAACCATTTGTAGTTTCTCAATCTGCCACAATAGCCCAGAGATCACTATCCAGATGCAAAGTGTCTCTGATGTTGATTCAGTTTTTGGACAGAAAATGCATTGGCTAAAAAACAACAACAAAAAAAAATGCATTTCTTGTAATCATTTCCATGGCAATTGAAACAAGCTCATTTGGAAATGACCTGTAAGTGCCAGCTAGTTTGGCTAGCCATCAAACTTCAGTGTTAGTCATCATCATCTGTGGACCGGCTTTACTGTTCCTCTTCATTTTAACAATGCACTTGGATTCTGTTTAATTTTATTTTTTTCATATATCTTTTGAGCTAAAAGCATTCATAAGTAACAGCAGCCAGTGCAAAGTGCATGTAGATAGTACAAGTGTAGTTTTCGAAACTGTTTAGAAAAAGTGAAATTACAAGAATAATAGGTGTTCAAGTCAACAGTAAGAGCTACAACTCACTTTATTTGAGAGCAAAAACCCTGCATCACTGTGTCCAGATCAAAATCATATGTGCTTCTGAAACAGAGGCTACACTAAGTATAGACTACAAAAATTGTTGACATCGGATGAAATCTTCATTGCCAGTACACAGAAGCTTACTTTTTTACACAGATTTTGTTTTCACTAATGTTGTGAATGCATTACATTGATTGAGGGCCATGGAAATTTGAAAGTAAATTGTTGGGTTTTTGTTAGCAAGTAGCAAACTTCCCTGGAATTGATAGTATGTAAGGTAAGCATTCTTAGTAAAACTCTAGCTAAAGACAGTTCTAAAAGATACAGTTCAAATACGAACTACTTAATACTTGCTATTGTTACTGAAAAAGGGCTGAAACAGGAAATTTTGGAAAAACAGTGCTTCTATGTAGACTTTCCCGAAACAGTTTAAAATCTATTATTTATAAAAGATGGCAATTTTATAGTCATTGAAAATTAGAATAATGAAAATAACACTTAATTGAATGGCCAGAAATAGGAAAGTATACTAACACACAAGTTCTCTGTAATAAATAAAATTTGACCAGCTCTAACAGAAGGCAGATCAAATGGGAATATGTTAATGTGTTACTGACAGTCTCTGATCCATCTGTAATAATATACCTATGGTTTAACAGACATTATCACAGCATGGATGAATTCAGCCACTATGATTTGTTGGATGCAAGCTCGCACAGGAAAGTTGCTGAAGGACACAAAGCAAGTTTCTGTCTTGAAGATACCTCCTGTGATTATGGATATTATAGACGGTATGCATGTACAGCGCATACACAGGTAAGAGTTGGTTTGGAGATAACCAAGTTTCTTTTCCCCTTCTTATTTATCTTTGGATATTTTTCCTACCAATCAGTTCATGCCCTATATTATCTGATACCCTAACTAGCTCTGAAATTCTCCATCAGAGAAGCCACGACAGCAACTTAGAGGCTTGTGATTTACACAGGTACTGATTAATGGGGAAGTGTCATTAAAACACAGGGACAGTCCTTAGGCTAGCATCACTGGTAACTGAACTATACTAAAACACACCAAAAGTTCCTGTGGTTATAGACCTGGTCAAGTGAGCTAAAGGGAACTCAAGACAGAGTCAATAAAGAAGTAGTTTCCAGTATTTATCCCCCATGAACTGCTTGGTAATGTCCTTGGCTGGTTCCAGAGTTCATAGCCTGTATTTTCTGCCTTGCAGAGTAGGAGGCTGCAAGGTGCTAAATGCTTTTAATACCTATAGCTACTGGCTAGCAGTCCAACACACAAAATTTAGAGCATAGTTCTATGAGTGTATAGAACTCTGCTAATGGCAACCATGTGAATATTATGATGGGTCACACACAGATGTAAAGCTAGCTGTTAGGGCTTATTAAGGGAATAAAGAAAGAGTGATTTAACCTACCATAATGATATTATACAAATCCATGATAGACTCATACCTTGACAATTGCATGGATTTCTGGTCACCATCTATCAAAACTGCTACAGGATGGCTTAAAGAACAAAACAAACCAACCCCAGAATAATCAGTAGTGTAGTATGGCTACCACACCAGGAGATTCCATAGACAATTTGGAAAACCAGAAATAATGAAAAGAGAAATTGTTCCTATTCACTGTTTCTCACAGTACAAGAATTTAAGGATATAGAAAAGAACTGTCAGACAACAGCTTTAAAACAGAGAGAGGAGTGCTCTTTTGACACATGAATAAAGCCTTACATTCCTTGCCATAGGATATTGCAGAGATCAAAAATACCTGCATGGGTTCAAAAACATTTAGAGAAGGCAATGGAAGCTATTAAACACAAAAATCTGATGGTACCCCATGTCTTAAATACAGTTAAATGCCTTGTGGAACACATCCCGTTATTTTCTCCTCAAGCATCTGCTGCTAACCACTGTCATAGACATGACACTGAGCTTGATGGATCTGTGGTTTAACTCAGTGTGGCCATACTTAAACATAAACTTGTATCCCTTATTCTGCAGTTTTTAATCTAGGAGGTATTTATTTTATCACAGAGAAATGGTAGCTCTGCGTCACCAGCTGACGTGTCCACATTTGAATTTTAAATATAACGTGTGATCTGCAATACATACAGGCTTTGAAGAGGTTTTGTAAACACCTTTATTCCTTCTGTAGAGTATGACATCTAACTAAGCAATATACATATTTTGTAGCTGGAGTATTTGTATCACTAGAATCACGGCTGTGTCAGCGTTTCCACAGGAAGCCCACATTTTGTAATTGACTGTAAAACTTTCTTCCAACCTCAGACTTGGCACATACATGTGAGAGGCTGAGCTGATCACCAGCTGGGTCAAGAGGGAATTCCTGTAGGATTTGGGGTTTGTGCACTCTGTGTGTTGCCAGAACAGATCAGCTTTGCCTAGAACAATCTGTATTGGCCATGGTTAAAGATACCGGATTTGAACCACTGGTACATTCATATATGGAGATTCTTATGAATGTTCCTAACATCAAAGAAATTTTCAGAAAAGATTAATCTGCAAGAAAGCTATATTTTCAGTTCTTCCTGATTCTTGTGTCACTATTTGACTGGAGAGACACCATTTCCATGCAAAACTCTGTGTGAAAATGGGTTGACTCTACTAGTCAAAGATGGTGCTTCAGTAGAGTACATCTATAGCAAAAACATTGAATACCTCCTAAGGGCAAACAAGTTCCAGCATGGTGATCAGATTTGCTCCCAAGGACCTCAGAAGCTATTTACTTGAGATTTACAGGTATTTATGTCCAGTCTTTGGTAATTTTTTATTTTATTCTCACTTTCTGTAAAGAACAGGGAGTAATAGTGTCAACAATATTTACATAAAAGGAGTACTGTAACAAAGTGATAGTAAAACAGATAAAATCCAGATACCTCAAGGATGAACAACTATCAATTGTATAGGTGTTTCTTATGCAGAAGAAATACAGTGCTGCCTATAAAAGTGATGTTAGGCTTATATGTTCTAGTTTAGGTATTCAAATAAAACACCAAGGAAAAGTAAGCTTCATCTCATGAGGTAATTTTCTAAGTGAAATGTGATGATTAAGTAAATTTCAGTCTGAGCATCCCTAATGTCTAGAATGTTACTATTCCTACTAATTTTTTATATCCATCTTATCTGCTTTTTTAAGGGACTGAGCCCTGGCTGCTACGACACTTACAATGCTGATATAGATTGCCAGTGGATTGATATTACAGATGTAAAACCTGGAAATTATATTCTGAAGGTAAAGGTATTGGTATTGGGAGCGGGGAGTTCGGGGTTTTTTGTTTGTTTGTGGGCTTTGTTTTGGTTTTGGTTGTTTGTTTTTTAAAGAAGCAAATCATATGCATGTGTCCTTTTGAATCTAAATTACCAACTCAAACCTGGAAGCAGACAGCACTGTGCTTTCTCCCCTGAAGGTGAGTGTAAACCCCAGCTATTTGGTGCCTGAATCCGATTACTCCAACAATATAGTACGCTGCGACATACGCTACACAGGCCACCATGCATACGCCTCTGGCTGTACAATTTCACCGTAAGTACCTTCCTTTGTCTTTGCAACTGTTTTATATTTGTAGTGACAAAGTTGACAAACAGATATATTAAGCTTTGAGGTCTACATTTTATTGAAAGTGTAACTCCCACCATTAATTCCAGTGATACCCCTTTCTTTTGTATGTTGTTTCTCGGGTTTCTCAGCATCTAGTGTATTAATTCAGATGGTACTTTTCAAAAGTCTTTTTGGAAGAATGATGCAAACAGTTGCTTTGCTGTTGATTATTGCATAGCTTTCAAATTCTGACCTCTGGCAATTAAATTATTTCCATAAGGCTAGCACTGATTTTTAAAAATTATTTAGGCTTGAAAAACAATCGCAAGTGAGAATTTTACTTCTGCAATTGTGCTATCAGGATATATAGCACTTTCAAAATTGCCACTACTGTCTGGGCTGCTAGATGACTACCTGTGTCTCACACCATCTTTGTATTCGCACTAAAACCTTTCTGTGCTTATTCAGTACCCATTTATCACAGAATCAAGGAATATTAGGAGTTGGAAGGGACCTCAAAAGATCATCTAGTCCAACCCCCCTGCCACAGCAGGATTCCCTACACCAGCTCACACAGAAGCGCATCCAGACAGGTTTTGAATATCTCCAGAGAAGGAGACTCCACAACCTCTCTGGGCAGTCTGTTCCCAGTGCTTTGTCACCCTCACTGTGAAAAAATTTCTACGTGTATTCACACGGAATCTCCTATGCTTCAGCTTACAGCCATTGCCTCTTGTCCTGTCACTGGGCTTCACTGAGAAGAGCCTGACCCCATCCTCCCGACACACACCTTTCACCCCTCAAAACTGTTGCGCAGTTACAGAGCTCGTAAGACATTCTGCAAAATCCCACACATCTACGTTACTATGCTGCTGCTGCTGACATAGCAGCCATCCTCCCTGAAACAGTTCTTCCAGGCACTCTCCATTTACAGTTTAACTCTACAAGTTTGAACAACACCACAACTCTCTCTTTTTTTCTTCCCTCCAAAAAGGCAAATCTATTTAGTTAATGTTTTCACGGTAGGCCTGAGCTGTAGCTCAGTATCTGTGAAACACACAGAGCGCAATCAGTCTTCTGTAACACAGAGGTAAGCAGGTCTCAGGATAATGTATTGGTTGCTCATACTAAATATTTACTGAGTGGTTTCATTTGAATTGCATAAGGAGTGAGTATTAACACTGTATAGAGGTTTAGGTGAGACAAACTCCAGAGCAATAAATGAAAAGTAAAATAAATGACCTGTGTAGTCTGCTATAACATCATCAGTGGAAAGAAACATAGTGAATTAATGTGACTATTACTTAATTAGCTTTTAAAATATTGATTCCTTACTTTGTATTTGGAAACCAGTAGTTACATGAGGTTAAAATGAGAAACATTTTTTCACACCAGTGCGGAGATCTGTATTTCTAATCACACTTTGGTCACAAATATGACATGTTAAGTGTCTTCAGCAAAATACTCTATTTGTTCTCTCTGTGTGGTGGTCAGACTTGCAGGAAATGGAAGAAAAAGAACAGGCTTCCTGCAGGTCATGAGTGATTATTTTTGGCAGACCTGTGGCAGGGGCTTTTAAAGCATTTCTCTGGAACAAGGTTGATTGATGGTGCTTCTAGGAACACTGTTTCTGCTTCCATTAACATGGAAGGGAAATCTGTTATTTACGCCTTTAACTTCTAGTCTCATCTTACCTCTCTAAATGTTACCAAGTAAATATATTCATGCAGGGTGAGGAAACAAAGTTTCTGTTATTGTTTGTTTCTGTTATTGCCTTCAATCTGACAAAAGGATATTTAGGAAATACTCTATTTGTATCTGCTTAGCCATCTGCATAACTGTTTCTTTTCTTTTGACAGATACTGAGAAAGGTGCAAGAAAATGGATAAGACAGTGCTAAATGTTTTGAACTGAAGTATCATTATATACACTTCCATAGGATGTAAACTCTATAGAAACAAAACTACAGAACACACACACATAAACCCACACACCTTATGTGATTTTGAAGCACTTCAGCTGCTTCTCAAATCTGTAACCGGATTTTAAGCATTTAAATTGGCTTTATTTTTATTACTATTGAAATGTGTGGAACTGGTTAAATTTTGAAAATCTAATTCATTCATAAAAGCATAAGCATTTCTTAACCCCTGAAAATTTGGAGTTTAGGTGGTAATAGCCTTCAGTGGGAATATTACTGGTGAATGAGCTGAACATATTTTAAAAGGTAGCAAAAATTTCTGTAAAATGAATTAAAATGCAATAGAAAGTACTACTGTACTCAGAAAACTAAGTACTAATCTATCAGAAACCACCAGCATGAAAACAGCTTAAGGGTAATGTTACAGTACCACTGAAATAAAACTTGCCAGGCCATGGTGATATGAATGAGAAAAGTAGGTTCAGTTTTCAAGGAATATTAACATATAGCAGAGAAATGCATATATATATATATATGTGTATATATATATCTCAGTTATACCCCTGCAAGAAAAGTTACATTCACATTTTTAATACATTAGAAGTTTTTCCATTTTCTTCAGTAAAAAACAGATAGGGTTTGGAAACAAACCTTTCATCTGTGGAAATGAATTAAAATACTTATCCACCTTTCCATGTTGAAGAGATTTGTCAAGGTGGGGCTTTTAAAAGACTTCTGCAAACTTAACGTGGATAAATATCTGTCAAGAAAAGGGCTCTTGGAGATGATGAAGAGTCCCTGATGTAGTTATCTGTGAAAAACATCCAACTTGAACAGGTTAACCACCAAAATAATATAGGCAGTTAACTCAGGTGGCACCACAAACCTAAGTAGGTCAGAATCTCTAACAAAGCATTTTTATCGTGAAGAAGCTTACTAGCTGCTTCCCCCTTAAGTACTGTATTTGACTTTAAAAATTTATATCTCAGTATTCAAACAATGGAGTTGAAAATATACTATATAGAGAGGGAGGACAAAAATAAGTTTACGTAACATCCTATTTTAGGCTGTTCAGGAACAAAATATATAATTTCTAAGGGGAAAAAATTCCAGCTCAAATAAAAAGTTTTTGCTGAACTGCTTAACTGGTGCTGAGTACGCCACTCCTCCTCCCATGCCCAAATTATTTTGCTTTTGCAGTGCACCCTGCTGTAAGCTACAGTAGCTGTGATTTTGTTTTTAAACTGTGAAATAACATAACACAAGGGGATCTGGTGTTTTTTTAAATGAGATTTCTGATCATGTAAAATGAAGGATCCGCATTTGAAACAAAGGGACCCAGAAATACTGATTGGTATTGGTTACGTGTAATCAGCAGTTCAAAACACCCAATGAAACATGGAAAATGCAATATCTTTAAAGAAAAATTGAAAAATGCACGTGCTATTCAGTATAGTCAAAAAAAGAAAAGTCTGAGGAGTATGGAGAGGTTTTATTATCACTTTTGAGAATACTTCAGGCAGTATTTGGAAGTATTTTACACAGTACAACCGTATCAATGTGATTTGGAAGTTTGATGAATTGTCATAATGTCCTTCAGCGATCAACTTGTTCTTTACTACATGTAGTGAAGCTTATTTCATGGTTATATTTCCACCTTAATCATAACTAGTATGTATACTTTGAAACAATCTTAAGAACCAGCAACTGAGTGGTAATACCCAACACTGGGAGTGGGTACAGAATAGATTCCAGTTATGCCTGCAGGTCTCTTTTTGTTTGCTGAGAGATCCATTTTAGCAATCAGTCACCAGCATGGGCAATAAACAGAAGCAAAATTTGGAAACTAGATTTATTAGAAAGCTGTTTATTACGTATGTCTGCAAAAAGGAGGGCCTGTTTAAAGTCTAGGCTTCTGAAATATTGGTCCAAAGAGCTTTTAAGAGTAAGAGGTGTTAAGGGGTGCAAGTGCATTCTCCTTCCTATAGACTTAGGTCAAAACTGGGGTGAAAGGCCTTATAGCAGCTTGGGCAATGGACAAAAAGCTACTGTAATGGAAGCTAGGCTGTGGGCACGGGCTGCTTCCTGGCAAGAGGTTGTGTGCTTGTACCTCATTGTGCCTGATGCTGAATGTGGGATAAGAGAACACTAACTGGACACAGAGCAGCCACGGAAATCAAGTTTGTCCCTCATCTTACGAGGCAGTAACCTGCTCACATACCTATACCCAAACTACTTGCAGAACTCCACTGAAGTCAGCAAGGAGCCAGAAGACCTTGAGCATCTGTGTAGATGGAGCAAGTTGTAATACTGGACTTAGTCCTTGCAGTAGGAACGGCCTGGTTTGGAAAGGTGTTGAACGCCATCACTTTGAATATTGGGGATATTGTAGCTACAAAAATGTAGCTTTTTTTTCCGTAGTAAAATATTGTACTTGTTTTGAAATGTGTGTTAAGCAACATGACAGTAATGTACAATAGCACAAAAATTGCATTCATTACATGAACAGCCTATTTACAAAAACACAGGATTTTAGGATTAAAAAGAATGAAGGAATGTGACTTTAACTTCCCCTGTTTAACTACAGTAAATCACAATGATGCAGAAGAGTTTATTATGTAGCATGTGTAGAAGTAGTTCTCAATAGAGGAGTGCCAACAAGTATTTTCAGTATCTTGGGTCTGCAGCTTTGACCCAGACACCTTAACTTACTTTTTTCATAGTGGAATATATTTATGGGATTACGTGCATTTTTGTTGAAAAAAATTTATAAAAACTGTTTGGATAAAAGCTTATTTTATACAGCAAACTATCATTTGGAATCTGTTTTACCAGTTGGGGCTTTTTCCCGTCATCTTTGAAAGGCATCTTGCCATTGATCTTAGTGGGAGTAAAATCAGATTTAAATTTTGTGAAAATTCTAGTACAAATTTGCTCGTTTGCAGTCTAAAATTTCCTTTGAAAAGCCAAATCATAAAAGGTGTGTGTGAAGCAGTTACCTCCCACATTTCATATATTTAGATAAAAGTTGCACATAAGGAACATACAGTATGTCAGGCTCATTATGGGAGGGGTTTGTTAAATATTTTTTTTAATCCTGAAATACATTTGATATTTGCATATTTCTAGATAAAAGTGTAACAAAAATGACAGATTGGTCACCAGTGGAACCAACATATTTTGTAGATTACGTTTTTGTGTTAGTAAAAATCTACTTGTTTTCTCTCTGCTCCAGAGTTTACTATGCAGTGTTGAATGAGTGCAAACACCAAATGTAACTTCCTATAGTCATTCATGCATTGTTTGCAGTGTTCTCATTCAAAACCAGCAGGGTCAATTTCATAAATGAGACATTGAAAGGTGGTTTATCCTGTGTCTCATGTTTATGCCAATAAGGCATTTTCATTTTCTCCAAATCCTAAAAGGTGCTGAAAGATTTTAACTTGAATTAAAACCAAAGAGTATGTTATTGGGAACTTTTTATTATGCAACTAAATGCTACAGATACAGTGAAATGCCACTTGTTTTTGCAACTTTTCTGAAGTTTTCATTATTTCCTTTTCTTTTCTTCCAAGAGTCTTGATTTCAGTATCTTTGCATCTTTATCCGAAGAGCTCTAATTTATAATATTCAGGCACTAGCTTTGTATTCTTCATTGCACTTTCATATTCTTGTGTTACATTGCCCGTATTATGTTTGCAAGTTTATGTGAAAATGACTTGAATAAAATGTTTCAAGCGTTCTACTTGTCAAAGCATATTTAATGCATAGGCCAGATCCATCTCTCAGACAAAGTTTCAACTGAAGTTGTAAAATCTGTATGAAAATGAGGATGATTCTGTCATGCTGACTTGGTCTCAGAAAAATTGTCACAACAAGCTAGAAACAAGAAAGAAAAAGTTGCAAGGCATGATAAATTACCTCATGCTACATAAAGGCTTAATATGTGAAGGCATACAAGAATGAAATATGGTTCGTCTGGATACAAGATATCCCTACCATATCGGCTGTTCTGTAGGAACAGGAACTTAGACACCATTTTTGGATGCTTCAAAAACTTTACTTTCATGGAAAGAACATCTGAACGATGTAGAAAGTCTACATACTCTAGAAAATTGACTAACACATTTAACACAGTTACTCCAAAAACATTTTATCCTTTGCTATTTACATTCTAAGAGTACAAACTAATGTCCTTACTGCCTCTTTAATCTATTCTAAACAGATGAAACAGGGTGAACTGTGAAGTATCTTTTGCCCCTTCACTGACGGATTAATAAAAAAAGAGCATGGTTAAAAACTTTTGAATGTTCACTTTAGTAAGAGGTTGCCAAACACATAATTAGTGACACTCTTGGCATTGAGTAAATGGAGACAAAAATGATGTAACAGCTTTTAAAATTAATAAATGTAGAGTTATTTCAGATATAAAAAATGTTGTGATACTGTTTCTGTAATTTATTTGACAATGCTATTCCTACACTGCTACATACCAGCCCTAACAGCTTCAAACTGAGAAACGTGCTGTGCCTGGGGTGCAGAACTTGACGTGGATCAGAATCCACGGAAATATAAAAATGCAGTCAAAAATGCAGACAATTGCTGCAGAAAGTATATTCAAATTTGTTGAAAATAAGGCATCTCCTGGTTTCCAAGTATCTTCTACCTGCTATTCTGCTATCTCATTTTCACATTAGGTCACCTGCCTAGTATCACAAAATGGTCTGCAGTAAGTCTACAATTAGAAAGCAGCCCAACACTGTCAGTTAAGAAAATACTGCTGTAACTGAATTTTCATTCAAGTCTTATTTTTCCTAAGTCGATAAAAACTTAGAGAAATATTTATGTCTGTTTGTAAACCTTCAGTTTGGTGCTATCAATAGTACAACTGTTTCTTAACACTGCCCTCCCCCCTCCCCCCCAAACTATATTGACTTTCTTAAAAGATACTGGAAAAAAATCTGAAAGTGTTTTGTCAGTAAGTCTGAAGTGAGACTATTCTTCCGTGGTATGGTACTAAACTGGAAAGCATGGTCCTCAAGGTTTTTAAAATCTAATCACAGAATGAAATAACTTTCCGTATCACTATAAAAACAGATTGGTAGTACTTTGTGAGAGGTGTCTGTCTAAACAGTATTACAAGTTGTGTCAGAGTCAGGTATATTCTGAAAATGTGATGTTATAATAAGGAGAAAATGTTCTGAACTTTATCAACAACCTCCAGGCAAGTTCATTGGGTTGATCAGTTAAAATAACTGCCCAGCTGTTCATAAAAAAATCCTGTGAAGTTTCAACCATCACTACTTGTTTGTATAGTGCATTAAGGCTGTGATTCAGGTGTCACTAAACACTGTCTAAAAGTAGTAGTAACCCATTAAAATATGAAGCACTGCCAGTAACCTATCCTTTCTTCTCTCAGTTGTGTTCAGTGTATGCTTTTTTTTCTTCAAAGTATGAGTTAGAAATGTTTTTGAAGATGAAAAAGAGCTATTTTGATTACGTCAGGCTTCCTTCAGGTAGAATTCTATGTCCACAAATTACAGATGTAAGAATAGAGCTAGAAACGCACTCAAATGTCAAGATAAATTAATGCTCCTGTATCTCTAGGTACATGCAAACCCCCACATTTTAGAGCATAAGGTCCTCAAAGAATATCTTTTCCCTACCTATCTGCACTGTGTAACTCAATGTGAATCAATTCTTAAAAAGACTGATCTGCTGAAAGAAAGATAAGCTGTCCATGAAAACCGTATTATAGCTGATGAGAGCTACTAAAAGAGATTTTTATCGCTTTTTATTTGAAGTCACATACCAAACATTTGAAGGCACAGTATTCGGTTACCATTTATTTATGGCATTAAGGATAAGCATTTGCATTTGGAAAGTTTGCACATAGCAAGTAAATGCATGGCTTTTTCTACAAAATATGATCCTTCCCTACAAAAAGACTGTAAAAGCTTCCTTGCTTGATGCTTTTGGCCTTATATGTTTTTATATTGTATAGTGAAAATAACAACAAAAACCACTGGGAAATGGAAGGTTATTTGAATTTATAATTCCTCTGAGTTATAGTGCCATTCAGGAAGACAATCATGGAATCATTTTGGTTGGAAAAAACCTTGAAGATCATTGAGTCCAACCATTAACCCAGCACTGCCAGATCATCACCAAACCATGTCCCTAAGTGCCACATCTACACATCAGAGAGGTGATGCTCAATCCTACTCTGCCCACTCAACAGCCCAGCCCCACAACTGCTGCCCCGCCATGATGTGGAGACAGCAGCAGAACCTATGTATGATGTTCTTTTCTTCCAGACCAATTTTCCATTTCAAAGCAGGGAAGGCGTGCCATTGGGTCCCTCCTGATGTCTTCACTGTTCTGTCTTTCTATATCACTATCAGGTTTGTTTGCTTTGATCACTTCCCTTCTTGGATGGTGATCCCAAGACATAATCACAGGTTAACAGATGCACTTCAAAGTTCCTGGCTGCCACCAGGATCAGGAACAGATGCCACATTGAGCTCAGTGGTTATCCAGCCTTCAGACGTTATAAATGGTAATACCACATATACTGACAGTGTAGCAAAGACATGCCTAGATAATAACACAAAATGGACCAACCTGAACTTTCAGCTTTAATAATGAAAAAGATGGGAGAATGGGCAGAAATGACTGGGCTATAAATATTAAGATGCAAAGTCTGCAGGAGAGAGAGAGAGTGCAAGAGAGAGAGGGAGAGAAAGAGAGAGAGAGAGAGGTGGCCGTACCAGCACAGCGTAACACTACATTAAAACCCCTAAACTTGTTCCTGCTATTTCACTCTATCGTCATCCCAAATAACAGTGACTAACTACATATTTTAGACACATCCAGTAACTCCCCTGTGGAGCTGCTGATGGTTACTAAGTCATTGCTTGATGCAGTCCTAGGCATAAAAAATCACGAGGAGCAGATGAGGTAGGAAGACAGCTCATGATCTCCTGTAGTTCAAACCCATGGTTCAAGTAGGCTCACCTTGTGACAGTTACTTAGTACCATGTTCAGTCAGGTTGTATGTCTCTCTAAGAATGGTGACTCAACAGTCTTTCTGGGCACTTGTGCTCTGTCACTCTCACTGTGGAAAAGGCTTTTCTTGTTTAAGCAGTTTATTGTGTTTGAATTTGTACCCATTGCCTCTTGTCCCACCATTTAACAGCACCAAGAAAAGTCTTGCTTGAACTTCCTTACACTCCCCTGCCCCCACCCTTGCCCCGTCCTGTATTTATACATATTGACAAGATCCTCCCAGGGCCAGTGCTCTTAGTTTCTACTCTTATGTCAGGTACTTCAAGTCCTTAATCATCTTGGTCACCCTTTGTTGGACTCATTTGAGTCTGTCCTTGTCACTGGTGTAATGGGGAGCTCCAAAGTGGGCTCACATGTTGCTTCACCACTCCTGAGTACAGGGCAATGATCACCTCCCTCATCCTGCTGCCAACACTCTTTCTAATGCAGCCCAGGAGGCTGCTAGCCTTTGCTAAAACAGAAAAAGATTTGTTTTTTGTAAGAGCGCAATACATAGGAAGGACTTCTGCACCTTAATGGATTACAGATTCCACAAACTTACATGGATTTAAGAGCAGACAAATCTACAGAAATCCACCCAGGATTATTAAGCACAACAAGCTACAGTACTGAAGATGTACCTGAGCTATAAAACTGGAAGCTCAATGAATTGGAAGTTGGATGATGTATCACTGTGTCCTTCCTCTATCTCTATGCTTAAAACATGACACAGGGCTACTCTTAGGCATTACAAAATGCTATGTGAATTGTGCTGTAATTTACCAAATTACTGAATTAATTTGATAATGAAAGATACAAGATGATGAAATCTAACTGTATGTAAATAAAGAACAGTGTTAAAGAGTAACTACAAGTTCAGAACTTGTTCCAATTAAGCAGCAGGAAAAGCCCCTGATGAAAAGTACAATAAAGATTTTGCTTCATACCCAAATAAAATGAGCTCCCAAATTCAAAATGGCACTCAAAAGTCAAATGATTCTTAATGTAAAGAGACCTTTCAATTTTCAGCATTCTTTCAGAGACTGCAAGACAGACATGCTGGTGCACTCAAATATATCCTACACGACAATAGTATTAAAGACACTCTTTCTGTTCTTCAAATTGGCAGTATAATCAACAGACAGAGATCACAATTTAACAGGACTGTTTTATTGGTCTCCAGAGATAATCTTACCATGCCATCAGCTTTCCCAGCTACCTGACACATATACAAATTTGTGAAGTCTGTTCAAGCATAAGAATCTCTTACTTCTTCTCAGTTGAGATGTATTTGATAATACAGTCCTAGGACCATCACCTCAGTATTTTGTATTTTCCCCTCTACTTTGACGTCCAGGTCCTCATAAAGTTTAAGTACATCTTTACATAGAAAAAATCCTCCACAGAATCTGTACTATTCCTACACAACACAAATTATGCTCCTAAATACTATTTATTCACATTTGGGTGTACTTCATAAATGGTAGCACTACATAATGGGACTTATGAACCAAGACCATAGAACTACAAATTAAACAATAGACAGTATACTGAAAAAATGAAGCAATCTTCTTATTAACAGACGGCAAGTTAGAGCAGTTGCTTTTATAGGTTGCAAAGAATATGGACAGTATAAAAAAGCAGCAGTTGCTACTTTGTAAGAAAATACCATAGGATGCAAACATGCAAGAATCCTTTATTTAAAATCTCTGTTTACATATAGTCTAGTCATCAAATTTGATCTTTTTTCCTTGGAATGCTGTAATTTGAGACATTTGTTCCCGGCGTCTCTTGCTTGCTTCCCATGAGGGATGAAGAGGCTGCTCCAAACATGCTTTCTTATTGTCACATTTAATAGCTGCAGCTTTTGCAAATGGTGGCTTCTTAAGCTGTGGTTCCTTTTTGAGAAGAGCTGTGCAAGGAGTACAAAATAAAACATTAACTGTATCATGAACTTTCATAAAGTAATGCTTGTAACTACCTTGGGACTGCAGATATTTTCAAGAATTTCTTAATGACTTATGAGGAACACATTCATCTGAACGTTCACAGCAAGATTTCTTCATCTTGCAGCCCAGTAAATTTGTACTTGGTAGACTGCAGATAGTCAAGATTTTTTATTATTGACCACATTCAAAATTTGTTTAGACAAATATTCAGCACAGTTGCAACTTTTTTCTTCACAACAAACCAATGTGATATTACACAGTGTAACTCAATATGACTGAAATGATATCCTCCATTCAATGAATTCCATCTATGAATGGTACCATCCACTATAAACAGAATAAAATACCGAAGAAGTGATTGAGGGAATTATTCACAAGATAAACTACTTGATAAATATCACAATCCAATGCGTACACAGGTAACACTAAGTGTTCAACACGAAGACAGATGGAGAAGTGCTTTCCTGTGCAAACCCTACTTTAAATGTTTCTAATATTCAAAACCAGCAAATAGGAAACAGTATCCACAGATTAAAATGAAAGCTCAACAATTTGACCATTTTAACAAAAACTGTTAAAATACACACCATGAAGTAGAAATGAAACAAAATGAGGCTATCATGATTAGACTGTATATGTTTTATATCTTTACCAGGGTAAGTAATACATACCTGTTCTTCCATTTTTGAGAGCCTGGTCTTTAGTATTTCTAAAAATAAAAAGAGAATTTAGGATTTTTCATGAAACTTCTAAGATGACAAACACCTGTGACCAAAGAACTGTCATTACCAAAACATTCATGCAATGACTTTTTAAGTATAACATGCAAAACTCTTACATACTGTTTCCTCTATATTAATAAAGAGTAACAGAAGTATGCAGTAGTGATTTAATTGCAATGCAGGTCTAGTTAGAAATTCTATGTATATACCAGTGCTAATGTGAATATGAAAAATACATAAATGTCACGAAAACACAAGAAGACTGCAGAGTAGCTTATGTGAAAATGTTCTAAGATGTAACTGGCTGAAATTTTCCTTGTTTGGTAAATTTCCATCACTGGGAAGACAGGAGGGAATGGAAAACATAAGTGGAAAAGGTTTACCTTCTTCTGTTTTGAGATTTCTGATTAGAGGTTGACAAAGAACTGCAGAACATTGATTCTAGCTTGCTTTCTTTTGCATGTGTTTTTCCATCTTCCATAACCAAATCTTGTACTGTCCCAGGCACTGTGCTTTCTTCCTTCAGTACGTCTTTCTGAAGCCTACCCTTTTCTTTTGCTGAAGGAAGATCAGTAACTGCTGCCATCTTTTTCTTTCTTTTTACTTTGCCAATGAAGAAATCATCATTGCTATCACTGTCAGAATCTGATGACTGGTTATAAAACCTCTCCTCAGTACTATCATCAAAGTATTCCTCTTCATTAGGATGCTCCTTGTCACTATCATTATTGGTTTTTTCTTTTATTGCATTTAATTTGTTTATGCTCTTATTTTCCTTCCTCTTTTGAGAGCCAAGTTTCTTTCCTGTTTTATTCTGAGTGGCTGTTTGTATTTGTACTGCCTGAAATGAAGATTCCTCTAGAGTATATGCTCTCTCCATTTCCACAGGATTTTGCTCAGGCTCACTCTCACAAAATTCTTCAGCAACCTTGTCAGTTTCTGTTTTCATACTTTTTTTAATTTTTTGTTCACATCCTTGCTGGTTTTGAGCTACTTTAAAAGCTTGGTCATCCAAATTGTTACTGAAATGTTGCGCTGGTTTAGGCTGCTCTTCTGTTTTAGCCTTTTTTGAAGAAGTGGCTTTGGCTGGGTCCTTTCTTGCATCCTTAAAAGCTTTTACAGCAGCTACACAAAGGGCAGAAGAAAAATCTTTTGTTGCAGCTACACGAGATTACATACATTATTTAATATAACAAAACAGTTTTGCAAGTTGAATATGTTGTATTGACTAAGCATATTTCGAATGTCCTTATCAATCATTTACTGAACACACGGGGCAAGAAATACCTTAGAGCACAGAATCAACTTTTATTTTTGTGAGGAAAAAAACTTAATTACCAACCAAAACATGGGGTTAACTGTGAATGTCTCTGTCAGCAAATAAACTGCAGCTAATAATCACATTCGTTTAGGGAAGTACTTTTTGTGTAAAAACTGCAAAGAATACACTGCTCAGATACAATTAAACAGGTACTTGACATTTTCCGTTATTAACAAAGTAACATTGTGATATTGTAACTACTAGGACTTGACTGTTTAGGACTAGCATTTGATCAACTAAATTTGACATGAATTTTAGTTGGAAAATTTGAGTTTACAGAGAACAGAAGATAATTTAAGGAACCATGGAAGATTCCCAGAGGATTCTAGGGACAGTTTCCAGTGAATTTTAAGGGAGTCATTTGTAAAACCTTTAAGCTTCTTTTGGATACCCAGTTGTAATAAGAGAACTTTTAAGATTGGCAAAGACCTCTAAGACCATCGAGTCCAACCATCAACTTATCACCACCGTGCCACTAAACCATGTCCCTGAGTACCACATCTATAAGATTTTTAAACCCCTCCAGGGACAGTGATGGTCCTTTTACTTTTGCATCTGCATGTTACTGTGCTCATTGCCAGTTCAGTCCTATTAAACTTGGGAGATACTCCATTATATACATTAGACAGAGTTCCCATTGTACTTGTCCTACCCTCTGTATTTTAAATGTTATATAGCACACTGTTATGTATAAGCCCATTTCAACCAATATAAATGACTATAAGCTTGTGACACTTGGTTGACTGCAGCTATTTAAGGTTAATTATAGGGTTTTGGTTTTTTTTTTAGCTTTTCTAAGCTGCTTTTTCATATCAGGAAGACACAACACATCAGTAAGCTGCAGAAGTCATAAATCAGTTAATATAGTATTTCATACCTTTAAGTTCAACAAATCTGGGTTTCAACATGGGATGTGTTGCAAGTCTTGCAATGGCTCGTTCAGTTGCAGTACAACTTGGCTATACAAAATAAATTAGAAGGCATGAAGGCAATAAAACAGTGAATACTTAACACAGTTCTGTATCAGTTATGCTACAATGCACACTAATGTGATTCTGGACTCTTAACTGAACAAGAGAAAAAGCTTATGATGCTGTAACATTTGAAGAGATCTTATTTTTCCTGTTTTACTATCAGTCTAAATGAGGAAAAATCTGACTGCCCAGACACTGACAGAAATATTAACAGACATGTAAATCTATTATTTCTTGGGTACTAAATAGGAGTAATATGACTTTTATTTTAAAGGCATTACCAGACACATCTTTCAGAGCTAACACAAAGACCTAACATTATTTCTTACATGTGCAAAGCAAAATCATGAAGCCCCTGAATAAAAAGCACCATAGAAGGCACTGTACATGAAGGAATACAACAACCTGCAAGAAGTGCACTATGGATGCTGTAAAAGTAAGCACAATGCCATACCAGATACAAGGACGAACATACATTAAATGTGTCTGAAAGGCAAGGTCTAACCTGATCTTAGAGACAAACAACCTTCAATTTAATATGGCAGAATACTGGACTTTTGTACATCGATTCAAACAACAAATACAATCTTCATGCTTTCATTTGAAGAAAAGGGAAAGTAGGAACTGCTTCAATTTCTGACTTCCTCTGTTAACATACTAGAAGTTACAGATACTATCTCATTTTCAAGTTCTTGCCATTACTCTGCTTGCTGAACAAAATACGTGGCATCTAAGACTTTTCCAAAGCAGGAAGACGACTTACAGCTTGTGGTTTCATTCTTTGGGAGAGAGAAAAGACCCACCTTCCTTCTAGCAGTACTATAATGAATATATGCTTACATTGTTGCTACCTGTGATGTGAGACATATGCTGCAGGAAGAGGTACAGAAGGCACCCAAACTAACAGGTGATGAGCCTCATAAAGAATAGGGTAAGCATCCTGCGACCCAATCCGAGCTGGTTTTAGCACCCAGCAACTTAACACAACATGCTGCCTCTGCTGTCCTATGCGACTACGACAACAGATGAAACACAAGTTACACAAATAGTAGGGAATAAGGAGTGGAGACTGTGCTGGCTCTGTCCTGGTATGGAGTTAAAACTTTCTCCAAGGCAGCCAAGATGGTGATTGCTGTGCTTTGGATTTGTGACTAAATATTTGAGAGTTAGCAATGCACTGATGTTTTAGTTATTGCTGAGCAGTGCTTGCACAGCATCAAGGCCTTCTCTGCTTCTCCCTACAAGCAGGCAGTGGGTAAGCAAGAGGTTGGGACAGCTGATCCAAACTGATCAAAGGCATATTCCGTTCCATGTCAAGACATACTCAGCAATAAAAGCTCGAGGAAAGAAAAAGGAAGTGGGAATGTTTGTGGTTATGGCATTTGTCTTCCCAAGTAACTGTTAACGTGAAATGAAGTCCTGGTTTCCAGGATGTGGCTAAATATTTATCTGCTGATAGGAAGTAGAGAACAAATTCTTTATTCTCCTTTGCTTGCACACACAGCTTTGCTTCACTTACTGAACTGTCTTTATCTCAAGCCACAAATTTTTCTCACTTTTGCCCTTCTGATGCCATTCCCATCTTGCAGATGTGAGGTGAGTGAGCAGCTGCTGGGTGCTTAGTTGCTGGCTGGGGTCAAACTACTACAACACAAACACTACCTAATACAACAGCAATTCATGTTTAAAACATCTGACTTGCTTAACGTAAGAGTGCTCAGTGGGAAATGTTCCTGTGTATATTTTCTTTCAGCAGAATTATGCCACTTAATATAAACAGTTATGTATTGATTGCACAAAGATAGAAGATGGGACACTTCATGCCAACTGCTAGGGCAGGAGAGTCACTTTCAGTGATTTGGTCTGAAGAAAATGGAACAAAAGACAACACCACAGCTACAGCAGAGCAGTACTTCATTTAATTAGTTTGCAAATACAAATTTTCTTCTTGAAACAGTGTGAAGCAAATCCCATTTGTATTTCTTTTGTCTTAGTTCTAGAGCTTACAAAACACACTCTGAGTATGTCTGCTCATAGTTCATGTTTGAAGTGCAGAGCATCTGGGAATTCTCGTACTTTCCTTTCTCCTGAAGTCTCTGCTATTACAATATTATTTCTTCAGGTCAAGAAAAACTGGGAAAATCTTTTCTCTGAAGACTGTCTGCTGGACTATAAACACTGGCCAGAGGAGATGGGACAAAAGAGGGGTTCGTTTCCATGGGCCATAGACTGGCTCACTTTCAGGCTAGCAGAGCTCTGCAAAAATGACATCTAAATTTTGATCCCCATGAGACTGCTGCATGCTGCCACTAGGTTCCTGGGACAGCAAGCTCACATTTCTGAAGATCAAACGCTGGGGTTTTTTTTGTGATTTTTCTATAGCTGGAAAATCTATTTCTGAACTTAATTAATACACTGTTTCCCTCAGCCACTTCCTGTGGGTTTTGAAAGAATATACCATGAAGTTCAGAAAGCAGCAGCAGCTTCTGTGCAACATCTGGTGTCCTTTAGTTCAAATATTTATAGAAAAGGTTTAAGCATATACATGCCAATCCATATGGAATAACAACATTTTTTCCTCATAGCAAAATACTTCACAAACAATAATCACACTGATAGACAGCAGTCAACAAACATAATATGACACATTCTTTATAATGCATCTGTTTTTTTGGTTGTGGTTTTAATTGTGGTTTGTTTTGTTTGTTTCGGTTGGAGGTTTTTTTGTTGTTTTTCTTTTTGACACATCTAATGCTCAATTTATTTTTTTCTTTAAATTTTCCAGCATAGAAAACCTAGGCAGAAAATAAAACTTAACAGAAAAATGTCAACTGTATTCACAGCAAGCACACTTTCTCTCTCCTCCTGCCTCCAGTATGTTTAATTATTTAGGTATTGGAACTGTACACATTTATATTCACATGTTCCTGCTACTACTTGTATTATTTTACAGTATTATTTTTTCACATATGAATGTCCTAGTACAAGGAATGCTCTCCCTCATTCAGTGTGCAACTGAGGCACTGCAAAGTGAACAAAGCTATTAAGCATTTTAAGCAAAGCATTTTTTCTGTATGCAGTATTGAAGATGTCTATCACTAACCGGTTTCATTAAAGTCAGTTAAACGTCCACACGGAGTTGGCTGCACTGATCTCTGTGTTTTCAAATCTCTTAAAATGAAAAGAAACCCAAAATGCACAAACAAGCATTCTTCATCCTAAATGGTAGATGTGCACACAGATGCACAAATGTCAAGATATAATTTGTTAGTCACATCATAATAAAGCAGCAGTTGTGTAACTTACACATGTGCAAACACACATGCATGCTCCGCATAAGAGACAAACTGTACAGAGTGGCAATAATTGTCAAGAAAATGGACATTATACACTTGCTAAGATAAAAACAGATTCACAATGCAAGGCTTGAGATGTCCCACATAGGGGTCAGAAGAAGCATGGAGTGGCTCTGAGAGCTAGCAGCACTATGTAAAAGAAGCCAGGCAGAAATTGTGTGGGTAGTATCTGCTTCATACAACACAGGCGATAAAGTGAGAATGGAAACTTGAGTGTCCATGGCCTTCGGGCAGATGGGATTGCAGAAGTTGAAAGGGAGACCCTATTAGCATGCTTGAGACAGCAGAGCTTCAGGAAGAATCAAAGGGCAGAAACCTGGGATCAACTCAGGAACATGAAACAGAGACTTCTGACCATTGCTACATCATGACTACTCTTCCTGTTCTTCCTGTTGTTTGTATTCTTTCTGCTATAATTATAACCAAATATAAAATAGAAACAAGGCCTTGTTACAGGTCTCACCAGAAACAAGACTGCTACTAGAAGAGCATACTACAACAGAGTACTACTAGAATTTCAACTGGGTCAAATGACTGTGCTACCAAACCGGCAATGCTTGGTGGCCTTGCATCTGTCACTTTAGATTATATCTCAGTTATTTGAAATAATGACATTCATATGGAAACAGTCAGAAACCCCACTGACAGGTATGCAGTACATGGCAAAAACAAAACCAAAAAAAGTAGCTTTGAAGCACATTAGTTAGTTTCTAAACTAACTGGAAGTGCAGTTTAATGCCAAGTGTAACAACAGCTTGATTTTAAGACATAGAAATGGCTAAGATAATGCTAACCAGGGTAAGCATAAGAAATAATACCCAGTTCTTGGCAAAACAAGATTCCATTGCATACTCTTTGTAGCAACTCAGGACAAGAGCTGTGACTCTACTGAAAAAAAAAAAATCAAACACCAAACCAATCAAACAAAAAAGCAGAGAACCTGTTAAACCTACACATTTTTCCCAGAGCTTTAACTAGTTACAGCTGTCCTTCAGAATAGCAGATGATCTAGAGTCACAGGGTGTCTAATGATGCCAGATCATGGCTGTCACCGAAGTGCTTCCCATGACCTCATACCACTTTGGAATAAGACCCTCAAGAAAAGTTACTTTCTGGCTGAAATTCTGCTAAGCTCTCCCTCTTCCATGGTCTACAGTGAATATTTTGGTATGAGAGGCAATTACTTACTGTTATCACTCACAGAATCATAGAACCATAGAACATCCCGACCTGGAAGTGACCCACAAGGATCATTTAGTCCAGCACAGGACATCCCAAGAATCACACCATGTGCCTGAGAGCAATGTCCAAGCACTTCTCGAACTCTGTCAGGCTTGGTGCTGTGACCACCTCCTTGGGAAGGTTGTTCCAGAGCCCAACCACCTTTCAGTTGTGGTGTCTAACTCACTGCGACTACCAACACTGAAATCTCTGTTGGACTTTGAGAAAACCTAGAAGCAAGCTGAACATTATTTTATGCTATGGATAACTGTGCCTATGAGATGGACAAACTCCCAGAAGAAAACAGTTGTGAAAAGAGTACTCCCTACCTCAGGTTCTAAAAAAAAAAAAAAAAAAGAAAAAAATTAAAATAATCCACAATGTAAAAATATTACATAATTTGAATTGCATATCCAAGTATAATTAGGCAGAATAAAATATGCACAGTTCTGACTTATAGCAATGTAAAACCACATACATAATACACAACAGTAAAAAGGCTACATGTTCTTGCTTTGTTATATATAGTTTGTACAAAACATATGCATTTCATCTATTTTGACATTTGAACAATTGAAGAAGTGTATCACTATAAAATATGTGTCTTGCCAAACTGAACAAAATAATTTGGGACACAGTTCAGTAAAATAGATACCATAAACAAAACCAAACTCCTCAAACCAAATCAAGCAAAAGGCAATTATACTGAGAAAGTAAACTGGAAAGCAAGATACAGTGAAATAGAAATCCTGAAGCAAAAAGTGTACTTCAGAACAGAAACAAAATGCATCTTGGATAACAGGCAGTAGCTGTGAACAATACAAAGAGAATAGTCTTTGCCACAAAATTCACATAGTCTTCTTCAGAGAACAAAATGAAATTTGGAGGATAGGTCATATATAAATTAGTCTGACAACCACTATATAACAGATCTGAAACCACAGTAACTTTTGCAGAAAAGTTGACAGCTCATTTGCTCCTAACTAGCCATCTTGAGTGAGGGTCTGGAGACTCAAAATGGGCAGCTATTAACCCTAAATAGAAAGTTAAGCTAACCAATCTCAAAATCAAATTTGAAACAGCCACCATTTTGGAAAATACTTTTTAAAAATTGGTTACTTTTTAAAAATTGGTTACTTATTTGTTATAGAACAGAAACACAAAGTAGAGCAACAACACTCATGCAGTACTGCAAGCTCAGCAGGAAACAGAATTGTCCAAGTTCACTACAACCTGAATGCATCTGAACTCGCAAGATCCAGCTGTGCATCATGGGCATGTCCAAAGACTGAGTGGAAGCAGATAGTAGCAAATTAATTGGCAAGATGCAGGGATAAGCTCTATATTATTAAAACTATTTGATGGGCCAAGATGTTCACAGTATTCTGCCTTGGGTGAACCTGAGAACTTTCAGAAATTTCATCTGAGATATCCAGTAGTCTGCATATGAAGTCAATTTGGTGAGAAAACTCTGTATTGAACTTTCAGGGACATAATCTTGAGACAGCCTTACAATACTTCACTGTAAAACAGATGCTCAGACCTCAAATTATCACTTGTCAGATGCAGCCTGATACAGCACTATATGCATAAGTGCATATGAAAGACAGTGTATAACAGAGAAAGTACACGTAGTTCAAATCTTCAAATTTAAAACAGATGCAAAGCTTCAAAACTAGTTATCATTTGAAAAGCAAGATCTAACTTAACCAGATATATTTCAGATAACTTATAATGTAAAGGTAAAAGACTTATCCCTGCCAACAAACCCTGTCTTGCTCAGATCTTTGCATTTACACGTTTACCACCAGAGAACACAAGTGTATACAACTAAAGTACTGTCAGGTCAGTGTCGTAAGATAAAACTTTTGGGAGAAATTTATTTATGTTTCAGAGCTCTGCTGAAGGAACTAAATATGAGAGCCAGGGACCTGGAGGCTCTGACAACTTACAAGACTTCACAAACACTGCACACACTAACCAGGGGTAGGACATGTTATAATATGCTTTTCAAGACAAAACAAATTTCTTGGCATACCATACAGTGATTTTTGTGCACAGATTTCTTTTAATCTGTAAGTTTTTCAGCCACTTTCTGAAAAAGAAAATGGAAATTCAAATTCTGTCCACTGAAAAACTATTAAACCACCTGAGATAAACATACTATTTTTTTGGCACCAAATGGTAGATTTTCCATCATTAAGTAAGTCTACTGAGAGAGTATATGCACTCAAAACTTACTCTAATAATAAACACATGTCATATATATATGGAAGCCCTGATGTTACTTGACCATATCCCTGGATGATGGATACAAAATAAATGGAAATCATGAATGCTCACATTTTATAGCAGGTATTTCACCATATGGTATACAGAACAGACACCTTTATGCTTAGAGGCTCTCAGGCATCTTCTTGGCCATTATGTTATTATTAACGAAATCTGGCATGAAGACATTTCCTAATATGTAATCATTCAATCATTTCAATTGTCATGTAGTTACTTGTATTCCAAATATAAGAAAAACAAGATCATACCATTTAAACTTAATGCTGTTATGCTTTCACTAAGTGATTTGTTACCTCAAATTTCCCATACTTTCTCTTACCCAGTAATCTTGTCACAGAGGCCAATATCCTCTAAACTTATGCTCTCATTATACCACTCTGACACTTTAATGTAGCCAGTTTAGCAGCTACACTAACTGACATCCTAATAGATGAGATTTTTCTTTAAACAGAATTCCAATAATTCAAGAACATCTAATTGTTCTCCTTCTAGAATTAAGTTTTAAAAAGTTCAAGCATAAGCCTTCAGCACTTTTAATCAATCTTTCCAGTGTTAATGGACTGACAGGCTTCATATTCAGCTGAAGGAGCACTCCTAATTCTGTAACTTTTTTATCTTTATAAATCTCTAATCTTAATTCTGAGTGAAAACACTTTGAAAACTCATCTACATAGCGAAGGGAGGGGGAGGAAATCAGAATGATTTTGTATTTTTTTAATGATATATACTGAAAAACTGGTAAATTTAAGCAAGTTTCTGTAAGGAGTTTGACACTGTCTCCCGCAGCATCCTTGCTGCTAAACTCAGGAAGCATGGCCTGGCTGATTGGGTAGTGAGGTGGATTGTGAAC
>VWZX01008624.1:5616-25316 GCA_013399015.1 Galbula dea | reverse complement strand
ACTAGCCTTTCTGTCTGAATTCAGAGCAGTGCATGTTTTATCTCACATGTAACAAATTGTTCACAGAGCAGTAATTGTGTTCATAGCTTCTGCTTCCATTATATTCTTATTGGTCATAGAGGCATTGTTTCTCACAAGGTTACTTGACAAGACCAAATTCAGGAATGAAGAATATGAAACACAGTGACTCTGTGAGATTTATGAACAACAAACATTTATTATAACCAGTTCTGAGATGGTCACTGTAAAATAGTGTTTAATTTTTTAGAGGGAGAGACCAGGGACTAAATCATGACAACTTTTTATAAACTCCATAGAAATTCCTGGGCTCTTACAGCACCTATTATCAGAGAATCACAAAATGTTAGGAGTTGGAAGGGACCTCGAAAGACCATCTAGTCCAACCCCCCTGCCACAGCAGCATTCCCTAGACCAGGTCGCACAGAAGCATGTCCAGATGGGGTTTGAATATCTCCAACAGAAGGAAACTCCACAACCTCTCTGGCCAGTCTGTTCCAGTGCTCTGTCACCCGCACTGGGAAAATTTTTTTCTTGCATTCACATGGAATCTCCTGTGCTTCAGCTTACAGCCATTACCCCTTGTCTTGTCACTAGAGATGTGCCTCTATGGAGTCTGTTTGGGGGCTTTACACTTGAAATAAAGAAATAATGTCTCTATAAGTGGGCATCATTTAGATTTCAGTACACATTTTGTCTTCCATTGTTTTTTCTATGAATATTTTATGTCAGATGGGGACATCCATGTGATATTGTGAAAGGGTGCCATATTTTCGTCTGAGGTTTATGTATCAACCACAGACTGTGTAAAAAGTTTGAGGTGTTCAACCTACTGCGTGGATACTGTGCGATTGTACTCTGATAAAGAATAAGGATGTGGTGGGTTTGACCTTGGCTGGACACCAAGTGCCCACCCAGCTGCTCTATCACTCCCCTTCCCAGAGGGACAGGGGAGAGAGAGAGTAAGGTGGAAAAAAGAATGACCCGTGGGTTGAGACAAGACAGTTTATTATCAGCACTACACACAGCAAAGCCTGCGCGGGCAGAAGCAAAGCAAAAGCAGACTTAATCTCTACTTCCCATGAGCAGCGATGGTCGGCCACTCCCGAGAAGCAGGGCTGCGGTCTTCAGGAGGCAGTCATTAGCCGATGAATGCCCACCCCCCTGCTCCGTGCCTCAGCTTTTATATCTGAGCTGATGTCATATGGTATGGAATATCCCTTTGGTTAGTTTGGGTCAGCTGGCTGCCCGACTTCCGTCCCAGGGTCCTGCCCCCCAACCAGAGAAGGAATGTCACAGTGCTAGTGCTGTGCCCAGCAGCAGCCAAAACATGGGTGTGTTATCAGCACCCTTCTAGTCACCAATGCAAAACACTGTACTGTGAGGGTCACTATGGGGATGAATTACAGCTCAGCCAGACCCAATACAAAGGATATGTTGACCATAAGGCACACGCAGAAGCTGACAGCACAATGAGTGCGCAAACAAACAAAAGCTTCCAGGATACATTGTGTTCATTGAGTATGTGCTACACATTGATAAATGGGCAGAAAGCTTGGCCCATTTAGAAAGCCTTCGGACTCTCAGCACCTGTGCACTACAATCTTGTAGTGTTTGCATACAGAAGATAGGTGCCTTCAAGGCACATCTGTATTGCGCAAGCTTCATGAAATTGTCTAGAGTCCACAGTATGTTTTGTCTAGCAAACAATTGCCCTGTCAGAACAAAGTCTTCAATTTTATTTGTTTGTTTATTGTCTTGTTTGCTTCCCTACCTCTTTTTGGAAGTGTGTCTGGGAGATTTAGTCAAATAGTAGACTTAACTCAGAGTAATCTGGCACCAAGTGCTGAATTCATCATTACTATAACGATCTTGTGTGACCTTGACAAATTCATTTCTTCTTTTTGTTCCTCAGCTTCTACCTATAAAATAGAGATAAATGCATTTCCATACCTCATGGGGGCCTGCTAAAATGCATTTTTTACCAAGAAGTATGTTTTATCTCCAGTTTACACATTTTTTTCTCTATTGTTGATAGAAAACTGATTGTTCAACCAGTGCTAATATAAACCCTCTTACTTCTGAATGGAAACCAGGATCTACCTATCAAACTTTTTAGAACTACCACTTGCATATTATCCCGGTTTGGGTTAGAACAGAACTAATTCTGTTCAATGATTTTAATTTTTATCTAAAGTTCTTCTAAGGAACTATACTTTCTGAAATTAACAGCAGTTTTTCAACAAAGTCTGATTTTAGTAGTGACAAGACAATGTTTAGAGTTAGCACCAAGGATTGGTATGCAGACCAAGGTCACTGCTAAGTCTTAGGTCTTATGTTGGGCTGTGAAGAGTAAAAGACTTTGTCTGAAGGGGGGAGTGTACAGGAAACAGGTGATCCTAAACTGACCAACTAGTTACTCCATTCTGTATATGTCACGTTCAGTATAAAGCTAAGGGATCATGGGAATCAATTTCTCTCTTCTTCACTGGCTGGCATCTGAGGAGGTCTATGTCTGTTCTGTCTTCAATCCCAATCCATGACCCAGGCCCTGAATCTGGCTACCGTCTGTTGCTGAATCCAGTCTGGGACTTCTGCTGTAGCATCAGTGGTGACAGCTGCCATCAGGTGGGTTGGATTCAGTAATGGTTTTGTATATATTTGTATGTATTTCATTTTATTGTTATTATTTTCATTAAAGCAGTTCTAGTTTTCTAATCCACAAATATCTCTCCCTCATTCCCTTTGTATTTCATGTGTGAGAAGAGAGGGTAATAGACAGTATCTGTCACTTGTTTAGTTGCTGGCCCAGCTCTAACCCTTGACATGTATTTTTGCTCTCTGAAACCACTACCACTGTTCTTTTTATGTACATAATTCTGAAATGAACGAAAAGATTTTCTGACCCAGTCCTACTATTCCTATATTGCTCTTTTACATTGTGTACAGTTCAGGGTATAGTGTTGGTGTTTAAGAAAACTTCCCCTAAGTCATCAAAATGCAGCCATTCTTCATGGAGGAACTGGTGTTTATTAAATGAGGAGCATTTATGGAGACCATCTGGTCTTACATTTCCAGATCACTAAAAGAAAGTAAACAACTTCTGAACCAATATCCAACTTCATCAAACCCATCTTTATATGATGTAATCACTTCTGTGAAGCATTACCTTACTGCATTCTTCTAGATCATTTATTCTGTCCTGAATCTATTAAATGCTATCTAATATTTAACATGTATAGATGCATGTACATACACACACATACACACAACTCTAAATCTAGGGAAGTAGGTGCACGTGAAGCACTATGAATGGATTATAAATTGTTTTCTTGAACAAAAATGAATAAGTTAAGAGATATCAAGCTGTCTTCACCTTCTATCCATGGTGTTTTTATTTTTAATTTCCCCCTTCTTGTCCAACAATTCTTTTCCTCTTGGCCTTTTTAGATTTTATAGCTGAGTTATATGAAACTAGTCACTTGGCTATTCTTTCCGGCTTGGTTAATGGGGACTACAGAAAAAAGAGATATATACTTTTATTATAGATTCTGATAGATAGTAGTGTCGAATTTCAGACGAACTGGGGTTTTCAAGAGGTAAAAAACCCAAATCAAACCAAACCAAACAAAAAACAAAACACAAACCAAACCAAACCAAAACCTCCTCCCCAATAAACAAACAAAAAACAAACAAGAAAAAAGGTTAATGGGCCAACAAATATTTGTATGTTGTGGTAGAGTAGCTAGTAGAAGGGGTTTTGATGGTTTTTAATATAAAGCCACGTTTGCCTTCAGCAGTGAGGTCAATAAGATCTGAGCAAAGCAAAGATCAAAACAGAATAACCTTCACCTAGGAATCTGTCTGTGGTGAACATACAACTGAGACTTTGTTGCTGAGCTCTTCCATGAAAAGCTGACAGTTGCCAAACATTGCTTTGAGCAGCAGTGAAGAGTAGAATAGACATCAGGAGGAGGAGAAAGGCAATGGGGACAGAAAGTGGAGCACCTCTGAGAACCTGTTTTTCAGACTTATTTTACCAAACATAGCTATATTGGCAGGCATCTTTAAGGATGAAGAAACTGACCTTTCCCAAACATAAACTGCCTGTGGTTTGGCTAAAGAACAATTAGTAGAGTATAAATAACAAGACAAAGTAGCTGGGGGAAATTTTTTATCAGAGACTGAAAACTAAAGCAGAACTGGGTTTAAGACCGTGGCCCATGAACATGCAGAAAATATATTATCTTAAATCTTTTTATAGATCATATTTTCCTGAGCTGCTAGTTCATTCACTTTGCATTTTTTCATTTAACATTATTCTGCCAGTTTAACCATTGTTTCATACTACTTACATTTGGGTAGAATTTTAGTTCAATATAAATATTCATATAATGCAAATTAGGTTTACATTTTTATGAGTGAATTGGGTTTATACTATAGTTCTTCACATTTTATTTTCTTTCTAATGAGAAATTACATATGACAAAACTGATCTTCTTTTTAACCTCTACATCACATGATATTACAAGTAAATCTCATGAAGACCATATGACATGTTTGTCTTATCTGTTTTAGTCATCTACACATCATTTGATGTACACAGACTTGTGCGAGCATTTATTCAACTAAAAATATGGGAATTTCAGTTGAGCAGAACCTCAAACAAATGAACTATATGAAAAATTATAACAACCCTACATTTTAACATCATCTGGGGTTTTAGTTTGAAAACTCTGCCACACAGAATATTTTTGATTCATATCATTGAACTTATCTACTAGTTTAAGTATATTGTTGTGGTAGTCAAAATCTTCGTATTGGCAGAGTACTGCCACAATATATTGTGGTAAACTCAGTATTATTTTAACATGCATGCCCATTTTGTGGCAGTGTGTTATGTTTACTGGTTTCTATTACAATAAAATATATGAACCTGTGTGTCATGGTTTAAGCCCACACAGCAAGCTACAAAGCACCACACAGCTGCTCACTCACTCCTATTCTTGTCTGATGGGGAGGAGAAAATACAGTAAAGGGCATAAGGGTACATACAAATGACAGAGGTCTCACACACCAGTTGCAGTCACAAGCAAAAGGCAGATTCAACTTTGGGAAATAAAATCACAGAACCACAGAATCACAGACTCATCAAGGATGGAAGAGTTCTTCAAGATTGTAAAGTCCAACCTTCAACCTATCACCACCAGGACACTAGACCGTGCTGCTAAGCATGACATCTACACACCTTTTAAATACCTAAATTAATTTAATTTAAACAAAACCACTACTAATTCACCAACTGAATCAGGTAAGAGATCTTAAATACACATTCCCATCCCACCCCTCTTATTACCAGGCCCAGCTCTGCTACCTCCTTCCCACCAGCAGTACAAGAGGGCAGGGAATCAGCCCCAGTCTGGTCCTGCTACTTGTTCCTGCTCAGGGGGAAAATATTCTCACAGTTCTCCCCCGTGGCAACATGACATCCCTCCCATGAGAGACAGCCCTCCATAAAACTTCTCCCACCAACATGAGTTCCTTCCATAGGCTATGATCCTCCCAGAAATGGATTGATCCATTGCAAAGCTCTTTCAAAGTCACAGACCTCTTTTGAATACATCCTGGCCACAGATGGGATTTTTCTGCACAGTTGATCTGTGAGTAGTTGTGGTCAGTAGATGACAAATGTGGATGGTTTGAATATATCTCACACTAAAACTACAGAGCAGCCAAGAACTTTACATTGCACAGATGTTAAGCTTAAATAACATGGAGAAGTGCTGGTCCAGCAATTAAAGAATTACATCATACAATCATTAGGGTTGGTAAAGATCTCTAAGATCAGCAAGCCCAACCATCAACCTATCACTACCATGCCAGCTAAACCACGTCACTAAGTGCCACACCTATACTTTTTTTAATCACAATATCAATACACTGTAGAGAACTTAATATAGAAGGGGCATTTGTGCATTAACCTTGTATGAAGATCTGGATAAATTCCACCTAACTTTTTGGTACATAGCTCAATGACTCAAGCTGGGATGTTAGTTGTCATAGTATCTATAGTCATCAGTAAGGAAAGACGCAGTACTTCCAGGCTCTGAAAAGCCTTCAGGTACCAACAGTTACCTCAGTTTTCTGCAAAAGTAGCAGAGGGATAGTATAGCATAACATAACAGAACATAGCGTAGCATAGGATATTTCACATGGAAAAGATCTACAATTTAGTTTTTATCTTTGGATATTTAGATGTGTTAAAATGAGATGGGATGAACCTGGACTGGAAGGTTGCAGCTGTCGCAGTGTCACGGTCTATTATTGTGAGAGGCTTAAAGTCTGAAGCTTTAACCATGTAACTCCTGAAGTGCCTTATTGACCAGCATTTTATCAGTGCTCTAATAGAAACATAGAATATTATCAGCATTTTGCTTCATGGAAAATGGCTTTTTGCCAGTACTACTTCCACTGTGGATATAGCATAAACAACTCCCCAGTGAAGTCACAAAACTTTGCGTACGCAGACTTGAAATTTACTTTCCAAATTCAAAACTTCTTTTTGCATTACGTGTTTGCAAAGCCACTGTTCAGATATTCAGCCAGGTACTTTAAGACATTCTCCAGCATATTCCAGACAGAGGACAAACCTGAATTGACTTGACTTTCATAAGACAACACTTGCCTCCATCTCTGTGTCTTTGATATGCCATGGGCTTCTCTGCATCAAAGTCTGTCTCCACATAAGAAATCCAAGCTGTATCACTTTTTTACAGCAATCAGAGAAGTGAAGCTGCACATCAGATGATGATTAAACCATCTGTTCTGAGGCAGGTGTTTTCAAACCATATGGGGCAGGAACATCTGACTGCTATTTGCACTCAACAGCAGTGTTTACTGCATTGTATAATCCACTTTCTTTGTCACCTGAACAAGTCCTAGCATAATCTTAAAGACTTGGACCATGTTACTATTGAATGTAAAAGAGAGAAAAAGCAGACAGAGGAAGATGCAAAGCTCAGAACGTAGAGCTAAACTGTTCCATGATACCTGAGCAAGGGCTGTGCATAGCTGCACCACGGAAGTGAATGTGACTAGAATGAGGAAATACGCAGTTACTGGACTATGCAAGTGGTTGCCTTAGATAGTGAGGGATGTCTGCCTGTGATAGATCAGAGAGAAGATAATAGAAAAGCATTTTGTTTGTTGCATATTATAGTATTTCCAACTAGCCAACTATTGCATCATTTGCCATTCAATGAACAATTAAGTGTTAACAGGTTGAGTGCACAAAATGCTTGCTGTAGGTGCTTTTTGTGGTTCACTGAAAGGAATGTAACTGACACTGACACTATCTGGAGCTGAGACAAAGAGATAGAAACAGAGCTGGGCCATGCAAAAAGAATTTGTCCTGAATGTTGGGTGCAAATTCCTTTTCTTGGGGCACAGGCACCCTGAGAATGCCAGATCTTGTCTGATCTCAGAAGCTAAGCAGGGTCGGACCCAGTTAGTAATTGGATGGGAGACCACCTGGGAATACGGGGTGCCGTAGGCTTTTCTGCTCTGCCAATGGGGTTGGACTAGATGATCTTTCGAGGTCCCTACCAACTCCTAATATTCTGTGATTATCTTTCTTTTTCAGAAGCTCTTATGTTTTGTCTCAGAGATCACTACATTGCAGCAATGTGTTTATCCTCAGCTGCAGTACATTTAATTCTGTTCTCAAGTGCATCTACAGAATTTTCAGGGGCTTATAGGGAATTTTACTCTAAGAACATGTTTTATTCTTGCTTGGTAAATATCTAGGGTGAAAGACATATGGCAGCATGAAGCATTTATGTATCACACTATAATAGTAAATCTATACTTTTATGTATATACTTCTATGATCCTGTAGCAATATCGATACAAATAAATTGAGCTTGTTTAATGTCAGGGGATATATCTGGGCACAGGAACTTGATCAGCTTCAGCATTATATACTTAGATCTGCCTGTGACATTTTTTTTGACCTAAGCCATCTAGAACTCTCTGAATGAATTCTTGGACATGGATAAGGAGTTAACTTAATCCAGAGGTGATTTCTAATGAGTGGTTCACACGCAACTACTTTGTTTCAGAGAATGAGCAAGTTAAGCCAATACAGGTCAAGGTCATTCAACTGCTTTCAGTGCTGAGAAGAATCCAACGCGCTTTTCATTTATAAGGATAGACAAAACAATTAGTGTCACAAAGACTTGCCACTTAGGTCTCACTACAGTACAGTAGTGTCAAGAAAGTGTTTGGTAACTTCTGCAATATTTATTTTCCTTGGATGAAAACACTGAACAGCACACACAATACTGTGTTACAGTTTCTCATTTGTTCTCTGACTGAAACTCCCATTTAAAAGTTTTCCCATTTAAAAGAAGAAGTCCTCTGAAGAGAATGAACAACAGGACAAAGTCCTTAGTCACTTCACAAGGACACAAAGTAATATGTAAGTAGCACACCTAGGTCTGAATTCAAATAATTCAAGAGTGTGCCACAGATTCAACATTTGGATGAATTGATAGATATATTGCTTGCCACTGAGAGGCAATGACCATGCTAACCTCATCTAAGACAAACAAGTCTTTCTTTTTCTTGAAAAAAAAAAAAAAAAAAGGTGATGGACATTATTGCACTGTGAGTGATGTGGACTGCTTGTAAGGAATAATGATTGCCCTAAGTCACAGCAGTAAATTGGAAGGTTTGTGCTGACAAAAATAACAAAATAAAACCCCCCAAACCAGAGAATGATCCTCCTGAAGATAGACACATAATAGCAAAACATCATCTGAGACTTAATTAGTTGGTCCTAAAGATTAAAAGGAACGTAATGTGTAAAAATAAGTTTTCTGTTTAGTAAAGGTATGAATAGAGAAGATTCAAGCAACTCAAAGCCTAATGTGAATCCGAGTAAAAGTTTTGAAAAGACATATTTTGGATTGTTTTGGATGTTTTTAAAAGAACCAAAAAGATAGTCATACCATAAAACAATGTAAGCAAGATATTGAGGCTTCTGAAATCTCTTTCTCCATTACCCTGACAAAGAATCCACTGTTGTGATAAAAAGAGAAGAGAAACTAAACATAGTTTTCATGTACTTCTGTTTTAACTGTTTAGAAGTGAAACTGGGCTTATCTTGTTGAATTATCAAAGCAAAATAATACTACAGACAGAGAAAGATGTAATAAAATAATCTCAAGCAGTAAAACATCATACATTTAAACATCTCAAAGCCATAGTAATTGCTTAAAACACTACAGGTGAGTTTGAGTTGTAAATATAAACTGTGTATGTTCAATGAATTTGACAAGTATCACAGAATTATTCAGGTTGGAAAAGATTTTAATATCATAAAATTCAAATGAAAACCTAATCACAGAATCACAGAATCACAGAATCACAGAATATTAGGAGTTGGAAGGGACCTTGAAAGAGCATCTAGTCCCACCACCCTGCCACAACAGCATTCCCTACACCAGGTCATACAGAACTGTGTCCAGATGGGTTTTGAATATCTCCAGAGAAGGAGACTCCACAATCTTTCTGGGCAGTCTGTTCCAGTGCTCTGGCACCCTTACTGTGAAAAAATTTCTACATGTATTCGCACGGAATCTCCTATGCTTCAGCTTACAACCATTGCCCCTTGTCTTGTCACTGGGCTTCACTGAGAAGAGTCTGACCTCATCTTCCTGACACCCACCCTTCACAAATGTAAAAGCATGAGTTAGTAAAGGGTTACTAGGACAGGACATTTGGCCTAAAATACATAGTGCGGGAAAATAGAGCTGAGGGAGGAATAGAGTAGGTCTGCAAAGATAAGACTCAAGGACTAAGAGGCCCCACTATGAGATAATGGGAACCCAACTGCAGGACTACTGGACAGAACCAGCTTTGTGACCATGGCAGCTGCCAACTCGGTAAAATTGGACAAAGTTGAAAAGATCATCATGAAGAAGATTTTGAGCCTTCCTCAAAAGACCAACGTCCATGACCACCAGGAGGCAATGCACATGCACCAAAAGGAGGAGACTTATGGTAAAGATTTCCTGGAACTGTTTTAATAATCCCACCTATTTCCCAGAAATCCATTGCATATGTGTAGCATAGTATTGCATATGTATAGATTAGTGCATGAAATAATGGTCTGAAACTTGTTTGGGCAGAGCAGTTTGGCGAAGGTATTGCCCCGTTCTCCAGCACTGTAGTAAACATACCTGCTTTTATTTTTCGTGGATTATAAAGTTTGTTTCTGCACACTACTAACACTGCTAAATCAACCACAAAACTATGTCTCTAAGCACCACATCTACATGTATTTTAAATATCTTCAGGGATGATGACTCAACCACTGATCTTGGCAGACTGTTCCAGTGCCTCACAACCCTTTCAGTGAAGTTACTGTTCCTAATATCCAATCTAAACCTCCTCTGGTGGAACATGAGGCCATTTCATCTTGTCCTATAACTTGCTACATGGGAGAAGAGACCAACCACCATCCCACTACTATGTCCTTTCAGGTAGTTCTAGAGGATGGAAAGCAGCTCTTTTCCTATAGACTAACCTTACTTTTGTCAGCTGCTTCTTGTAAGACTTGTGCTCCAGACCCTTCACCAACTTTACTGCCCTTTTTTTGGACACATTCCAACTAGATATTTGACAAGTCATCCCAATGCCCTGGATTCTTTCTTAAGTGTTGTGTCTTAAGTCTGACTGCAACAAACTACAGAGTTTTCAGGCAGGCAAATGCTTTCTTAATTTGCAAGGACAAATTAATTGAAGTACATCTACATGTTCAGTAATTTTGAATTTCTCCATGACATACTGCAACACTGTTTTTTATCAATCTTTTACATGTAAGTGAGATGGTCATGTTACATTGTCATAAGGTTGAATTCTTCCCTGTACCATAGCCAATGTTTTCAACCTCATTTCACACCTATATATTTTATTCTTTGTGGCAGCTGAGAGAAATAAGATTAAATAGCATTAAATAATTTAATACTAAGAAGTGCTTCACTTTTGATAGTAAGAATAAAAATGTCTTTAAAAGAATGTTTACAAACAGCCAGGGAGGAAAAGTTAAGAGTGAGAGAAGTTGAAACTGGGGAACTATGAGTGTAGAATGAAATTAAAATCATAAGGAAAATGCTTCCTTTTTAACTTATTTAGTTTCCAGTGAAACTTATTTGTGATTAACAGACTGTCCCTGTGGTGTGTTTTGTTTAACCTCTACATACTTTAGCTTCATTATAAACACATATTCTCTTAAAATAACATATATGGAAGCCACTGTATACTTAGTACCTTTTTATACATTTAACTCCTTCTATTTTATGAATGATTTCTTATCCCAGAAGTACATATCTATACACCTCTAGCTGTATTAAAATAATAACTTTTAAATGCAAAATTTACTTAAAAATAAGAAAAGTCAGAAGGTTTTCTAAGCAACACGATTATGAGATTCAATAAGGCCAAGTGTCGAGTCTTGCACCTGGGAAAGACCAACCCCATGTATGAGTATAGGCTGGGGGCTGAGCTGTTGGAGAGCAGTGAAGGGGAAAGGGATCTGGGGGTCCTGGTGGATGGAAGGATGACCATGAGGCAGCAGTGTGCTCTTGTGGCCAGGAGGGCCAATGGGATTCTGGGGTGTATTAAAAGGGTTGTGGCTAGTAGGTCAAGAGAGGTTCTTCCACTTTACTCTTGTGAGGCCGCATGTAGGTGATGCGAAAGTCCCGGACTTAGCTCTCGATCCATTATGAATACGGCAATGAGTCAATTTTATTAATCACACACTCTGCTTAAATATGTTTTCTACATATGTGCCACATGATAGCTCAAATTACAATTGGTCACATGCATTGTCCACTCGCCTAAACATTACATATGATTTGCTAAGACCCACTGACGGCAAGGCATCAATCTCCACCTCTGACTCCTCCAGTCAGGTTCTTGTTGCAGGTGGCAAGGCTGTTAATCTCCTTGTTTTGGCACTGCACAAACACCCTGTCCTTGAGTCTGCCTCCCCAGCATACTTTCACACAGTACAGAGTCCAAGATTGCAGGCTTTCTCATAATAACAGTGTCCCAAACATCATGCTTTCACATGGGAGCAGAATCCTGTCAGACAATGCCTAAGATTGCTCACAGTCCACTACACGTCCATTTTCCTCCAGGAATCCCACAGCCACATCTGGAATATTGTGTGCAGTTGTGGGCCCCTCCATTGAAGAAGGATAGGCAACTGCTGGAGCAGAGCCACAAAGATGATTAAGGGAGTGGAACATCTTCCTTATGAGGAAAAATTTCTATGGGNTATCCTGGTTTGGGTTAGAATGTCCTGGTTTGGGTTAGAACAGAAACAGAAATCGGAGGTCTTTGGAACTCACGTAGGGTGCTGGGATTTAGTCTGTACTGGGGCTTGTGGCTGAATGGTGTGGAGCTGTTTTGGACTCGTGCTGGGGGAGAGAGAGCTGGCACCGTGACGTTTCGGCATGGGACGTTTGCAACTTCGGTGGTGACATAATTATCATAAAAAGGGGGAGTTGGGTTCGGTATTTGGGTCCTGTATATATTTATATATGTTTCATTTAACATTGTTATTATTAAAGTAGTGTTAATTTTACATTCCAATCCAGAAGCCTCTCTGCCCTTATTGTCCCTTATCTCTTCTGGTTGGAGGGGAAAGGGGGTAATAAGGAACGTCTGCCGTGGATTGGCAATCGGATAAGCCTCTCCAACCACAACACCACAAGAGCACACTGCTGGCTCATGGTCATCCTTCCATCCACCAGAACCCCCAGATCCCTTTCCCCTTCACTGCTCTCCAACAGCTCAGCCCCCAGCCTATACTCATACATGGGGTTGGTCTTTCCCAGGTGCAAGACTTGACACTTGGCCTTATTGAATCTCATTAAATTTCTCCCTGCCCAACTCTCCAGCCTCTCTAAGTCTTGCTGAATGCCAGCAGAAACTGCTGGTGTGTCAGCCACTCCACCCAGTTTAATGTCATAAATTAAGTGGTTTTATGCTCTTAAACAATCAGTATTAAAGCATTTGGATGATTTCTGGGAAAGGTTCTGAGGAGTAAGTCTTATATGGAGTGACTGAGGGAAGTGTGGTTGTTTAATTTGAGGAAAAGGAGGCTCAGGAGAGACTTTCTCTCTACAGCTACCAGAAGGGAGGTTGTAGTGAGGAGGGTGTCAGTGTCTTCTCCCAAGTTACCAGTGAGAGGACAAGAGGAAATGGCCTCAAGTTGCACCAGGGAAGATTTATATTGGATATCAGGAAAAATTTCTTCACAGAAAGAAATGTTAGACACTGGAAGAGGCAGCCCAAGGAACTGGTAGAATAATCATCCCTGGACTTGTTTTTAAAAACCTGGGACATGGTTTAGTTGACGGTTGGACTTGATGATCTTAAACGTCTCTTCCAACCTTAATGATTCTCTGATAAAAATATTACAAAGTAACAGTTTCAACATCTAACGTTTGTTTTTATCTTTTGTAATGGCTTTTCAACAATGTGATAAAGTGTGTTAATGTAAAGGAAGTAGAGGAGGAAGAAATAGTACAATGTTTTCCTAGTTTCATTCTGGAAAAGTAGAATAACTTGAAAAAAAAAAATCTTGAAATGTAGAAATGTGGGAAATATCCTGGTCTTCTAAGTAGCTGCATTTTAAAAGAAGCTCAGAGAGACCTAAGGAAACCAGAATAATTTCACAAAGGAAACCTTCTTTCTGTTTTCTATTCAAAACCTGTAGGCTCTTTTACTAATCAAAGAACAGAGAATATTCAGTTTGAATGTTATTATGCCAAAGCAGGAGTGCAGATTCAATCTTTCAGCTGTAAAAAAGAGATTTTCCTCCTATTTTAAATGCAAATCCCCAGACATCTTTGCATAGTGTCTCCACTCACCCCTTATAATGAATGGATTCTTCACTGTTGAAATCTTGAAATCTTTATTAAAAAAAAAAAACGCCTTTCACCACTGTGTGTTCTAGTTCAATGACAAGTTTTAGGATTAGGTGTAGGAACAGTGAAAGCCAATCCTATGACTCATGCTGGTCAAATTACTTATCCACAAGGTCTTTTTGGTTGTAAGTCAATGAATCTCATAATCATATATAAAGGTGGAAAAGCACATAGGTGAGAAGGAAGACAAAGCAAAAGAAGTGCAATCTAAAAGTTTTCTAAATTCCTGAAGGAAATATAAAATAATAAAAATGACTAGGTAGGGAAAAATTGAAAAAAAATATTCTGATTATCTTATGTGTATGCATACACATATATCACACCTTGGAGATTGTCTTAATTTGGAAGCTCAGAGCTTTGTAGATTATTCTTCTAAAAAGTTGCTGCATTAATGCAGTTAGTATCTTACCCAGCACAGCAATTAATGACCAAATTTAACCCTATCAAAAACTTGTTTCACTATGCAAACACATTGAAGAGGTAGTGTAACCACATACCAACAATGATTGCTGCCATCCTGGACTCTATGCAGTTGGGAAGCAATTAATGAACCATTGCAGGACAGAGACATAGAATTCACCTCACAAGATAAAAATTCACAAGCTGATGTTTCCTTATGTTTGTTAAAGTAAGATTTCTCGCCCAGTATGATAGGGACAAAAATAATGAACAAACAATTTACCATATCTCAAAAGTCACCAGTCACTAGCTGAGCTGCAGTAATGGAACCTGCACATGTTTCTTGCTTGCTGCAAATGAAAAGTAAAATGTTTTATTTGAACCATTATAGTTATTTGCTATGGAGAGTCTAGAATACAGGGATTTCAGGCTGTGTCACTGGGGTCTCTTTATGTCGTCAATCATTTTCCCTATAAAATAGATTTTTTTTTTTTTTAAATTTGTGGTAAATATATCATTAATGATCTTACATAGAAAGGAGTCTTAGGAAGACATAAAGAACTAAGGTGAAGCATATTGTTGTTTGTTATAGCTTGACTGGCTTGTTAAAACTGTGTTTACAATCTACGTGTCAATGCTGTCAGCGTCTCTGGCATTGTGTTTCATTCAATTTGTTAGATTTAATGAAATTTTCATTCCATTTTTAAACTATATTCTATGAATAAGTACAGTGTTTGTGGAGCAGAGAAACAAAACCTCAGTGAAAGAGCTGATACTCATCTCACAACAAATAATCATTTCAAGACTTAGATTAAGTAAAGAAAAAGACTGATTTCATCCACCTTCCTGTTTGGGGGCAAAATTTTAGGCATTGCTCTCCAGTTACACAGTATAGGAGGAAGAAAATATTTGTTTCAGGCTTAATGATTTTTCGTTTGTTTATTTTTTGCCTGCATGTATTTGGGGAAAGACTAATATTACAATTCTTCTTTCTTTTTTTTCTCATTTACTATTGTATGTTGGTGAGTAGGGGATAGTGAACAATAAATTACACTACTTAAAGGTGTAGACTAAGTCTTTCCATGTCAGTTGTGTCAATAAAGTACACACATAACATCAGTTTCCTATTACACACATCATTCAAACTTGTATATTACTCAATATAATGGGAAAAGGGGTCACTGAAATCTAAAATAAAATGAGAAATTGAAGCACAACCTGCGAGAAGCAGCTGAGTCAAAAAGCAGCTGTGGTAGTGAAATATTTAATCACTGCTGCTAGTAAAAGAAGAGCTATCATCATTTAGGGCATACAGTGCCAGGAAGCTTTGCAGCAGAAGGATTTCTGTGGGACTGGAAGTTACTTTCCTTGGTTGTTGGGCTTTTTTGTTTTGTTTTGTTGTTTTTGGTTTTTTTCCTAATGTATTTGCATTTCATTTAAAACAATTAAACTCAATCATAAAACACAACCCAGGTCATGCTATTGGCCAGGTTTTATTAAATGCCTTTATTTCTTGTTTATATTTAGGGCAGATGTCACAGTTTGTTCTTATGTTAAATTCTTGTCTTACCAATGGTACTACTGAGGTACTTTTCAAAAGTACTGGAAACTCTTGTAACTGGATCACCTTATGTTCAGAGTTAGTTTTAGGACTTGGAGCAATATAGTTCACTGATATGACTGACAGGACCAATCTTCACTCTTCAAGCAAATTCTGTTCTGTCTGTTGTAGTGGTCAAACCGTTACTTTTCACAGAATCACAGAAAGTTAGGAGCTGGAAGGGACCTCCGAAGTTCATCTAGTCCCACTCCCTTGCCAGAGCTGTATGCAGTAATACACTTAGCGACATGTTAATGGTTACACTCAGTGATTTAAAGGTCTTTTCCAGACAGAATTATTCTATGATTCTGTGTAATGGATTGCCACAGGTCATTAATAACATGTACAAGATCTTTATTATACACAGTCAAAATCAGCCTGTACATTCTCCATAAAAGTACATATAAGTAGTCATCTAATCTGTTATCCTGGTTTGAGTTACAACAAAATTATTTCCATTCAGTGTTTTGAATGTTCAGCTAAGGCTCTTCTCAGTAACTGCACTTTCTGAATTTAACAGCATATTTTTGCAGACTATGTCTGCTGTTAGAAGTGATAATTATAGAACCATAGAATTGTCAGAGTTGGAAGGGACTTCAAAGATCATCTAGTTCCAACCCTCCTGCCTGGCAAGGACACCATCCACTAGATCAGGTTNCTGTCCTCTTAGAAGAGGTGCTCCAGTCCTCTGATCATTCTCATGGCCCTTCTCTGGACTAGGTGCAACACCCCCATATCCCTCTTGTAACAGGGGCTCCAGAACTGGACGCAATACTCCAGGTGGGGTCTCATGAGTGCAGAGTAGAGAGGGAGAATCACCTCCCTCGACCTGCTGGCCATGCTTCTCTTGATGCAGCCCAGGATATGATTTGCCTTCTGGGCTGCAAGCGCACACTGGCTGCTCATGTTGAGTTTCTCATCCACCAACACCCTCAAGTCTCTTTCCACAGGGCTGTTCTCAAGCCAAACTTCACCCAGCCTGTATTGGTGCTTGGGATTGCCCTGACCCAGATGTAGGACCTTGCACTTTGTCTTGTTGAACTTCCTGAGGTTGACATGGGCCCACCTCTCCAGCCTGTCCAGGTCCCTCTGGATGGCATCCCTCCCCTCCAGTGTATACCACACAGCTTAGTGTCGTCGGCAAACTTGCCGAGGATAATTCTTGATGTTTATAGGCACTACCAAGGATTGGGATGCAAAAAAGTTCTTACTTATACTTTCTCCTGAGCAGAACAGGATCATTGCTAAATCTTGTGTACTGTGTTGGAGATACAGGAGGTAAAAGGCCACACTAGCATGGAGGAGTGCACTTGACAGGTGACCCTGAGCTGACCAAGAACATATTCTATTCCTTGTATGTCATACTCAGTATAAAGCTGAGGGATCACAAGAGTTCACACAACTCTCTCCTTCAATGGCCAAAAAGCACTCTGACCAATCTACCTTTGATCCCTGTGCATTCCTGAATCCATTTCCTGAACTCAGCTCCCAAATCCAGCTCCTGAACCTAGGTCCCATCTGCTGTTCACAGTACCACAGTATCACAGTATGTTAGGAGTTGGAAGGGACCTCAAAAGATCATCTAGTCCAACCCCTTTGCCAGGAGCAGAATTCCCTAAAACTAGATGACAACGAAGCTTCCCTGACCAGGAATTGAACCCGGGTCCCTGCGATAACAGTGCCAAATCCTAATAGATCAGTGTTCTTTTGTTTTGAGTGAAGTCTGGGACTTCCCCAGTGTGTGCTCACAGCGTAAGTGGTGACATAATTGCTATTGGGGGATGTTGGGTTCGATATTACTTTTATAGATGTTTAGATATTTATTTCTAATATTATTATTTTTATTAAAGCTGTTTTATTGAGGGTTTGTTTTGTTGAGCTGTGTTTTTTGCTTGTCTGGTTGGATTTTTTTCCCCAATGCATAGATCTCTTTCCCTTATTTCCTTTTCTTTCCCTTTTGGGAAGGTATATGGGTTAATAGAAGCATCTGTCTCTCTTTTAGTGGCTGCCCAGACCTAACCCTTGGTACATATTTAACTACTATTTCATGAGAGCCAGTACACAGAGGGTGTGATATATACACCCTCTGATACTGAAAAATTTTCCCGTGTTTCAATTAAAACTATTTAATATTCCGTGGGAGTTCCTGCAATGCTTGCTATTCCTGTTGTTTAAATTACAGTGTTACTGTTGTCATAGAACCATAAAATCATAGAATTATTTTGGAAGGAAATGACCTTCAAGGATTACATTGTCCAACCTTGCTACCATGGCAGGGAGTTCTTTCACCATGTCAGGTTGTTAAAAGCACCACCCAACCTGACCTTGAACAATTCCAGTGATGGGGCACCCACAAATTCTCTGGGCAACCTGTTCCAGTGTCTCACCAGCTCTTGTTTCATACAATAGATGCAACTCACAGGATCAGTTATTCTGCTTGGATAACTGGTTAATTCTTTTCCTTGCTTAGGAAATGTCATAGCTTGTTCTGAAGGCTCCATACAATGGAAAGCCCCCAAAAGGAAAAGGTAACTTGTTATAATCCCTATTTCACAGAAACAGGAACACTGAAATACAAGGAAGCAGAGTTTGCATCCCAGATTTTTTTTTTAAATACTTGAATTATCTTTACATAAAATTTACGAAGTAAGTGGAAGATGGAAGAGCAGCCTCAGTTCTGACTTTAAACATGCAAAAACCAAAACAACATTGAGTCTCATTATTAACTGTAACACACTAGAAAGGGTAGGAGAGGGGTGATGAAATTAAAGTCTATTTTCTGAACTAATACTTTAAAAAACTAGATGGCATCATCTGTGATTTCATAAATGTTCTGGAAGAAAGTGTAGAGATTGCATAATAACCCCATTAAAAGGGTGGTTGATTAGTCAATCTGGCATAGATTTCAGCTACTATTTTCATTTGTGAAGCAGAAGCTGAATGACAGACCTGCTTTTATCCCGCACTTTGCAAATGAGCACCCTAAAATCTGAAGTGTTTCTTTCTTACATCTCCACAGCTTGAGACTTCAGCACCAGGAAAGATCATGGAGAGGATCATCTTGAGTGAACTCTCACAGCAATTGCAGGGCAGCCAAGGGATCAGGGCCAGCCAGCATGGGTTTATGAAAGAGAGGTCTTGCTTAACTAATCTGATCTTTCTATGACCATGTGACTCATCTTTTGGAGGCAGGGGGAAGGCTGTGGATGTTGTCTGCTTGGACTTTGGTAAGGTCTTTGACACAGTCTCTTACAGCATTCTCCTGGAGAAACTGGTGAATCATGATATAGACATACCCTTCACTGGGTTAAAAACTGGCTGGCTGCCCAGTCCTAGAGAGTTGTGATTAACAGACTGAAGTCTAGCTGGCTGCCGGTTACCAGTGGTGTCCCTCAGGGCTCAGTTTTGGGTCCAATCTTGTTTGGCATCTTTATTGATGACCTGGATGTGGGCATTGAAAGTACCCTCAGTAGGATTGCAAACAACACCAAATTATGTGGGAGTGTTGATCTGCCTGAAGGCATGGAGGTTCTACAGAGGGACTTGGACAGGTTGGATTGATGGGCTGAGGCCAGTTGTATGAGGTTCAATAAGGCCAAGTGTTGGGTCCTGCATTTTGGTCACAACAACCCAAGGCAATACTACAGGCTTGGGGATGAGTGGCTGGAAAGCTGTCCAGC
>VWZX01008622.1:0-110138 GCA_013399015.1 Galbula dea | reverse complement strand
GGGGGGGGAGGGCAGGAAAGGTGGATTTGGAAAGCGGGGCTGAATTTTTTAATTGGATTAAACCCAAAGCCCTGAGTTCAAGGGGAGAGAAAACAACAACTGAAGGGGGCACGGATGGATTTGGACTTTTGAAAAACTTTCCGCGTCCCCCGGCCTGAGGTGTTTCCAAGGGCAGGAAGTTGCCCCGAATGGCAGGGCGGGGGCGGGGTGGGGCAGCGAGAACCCCCTCGTTTAGAGACGGGTGGTCTTTCGAACTCCCCGCACGAGAATAGTGAGCGCGTTCCCAAGCAGGGGGTGCCCTAGAGAGGTTTGCCAGTAGGGGCCTGAGGTCTGGCTCACTCCATAAATATTTTTGTATTCTTTCTCTTGGAGGTACTACGGCCTGTAATCAAAGTGCTTTAGGGCTGCTGTACTCAGTCTGAAGCGCCTAAATATTTCTGCATATTGTTGAATGCACCATACAGCATAAAAATCAGTGAAGGAAGAAGGTCTTGGTCCTCACCCTGGACGGGCAGTATCCAACAGGGGCACTGCAGACCGCCTTCCCCACTGCTATGGTGTGTACAGTGTTTGTAAACACTTGTCTCCTGACACATTTTCCACACAGGGGAGCCCAGGTGCTGCTAGGGGTGAAGACGAGCGAGAACGGGCCCATGTGGTGAATGATGCCTTCTACTGAATCTTTGCTCCTCAGGTGAAAAAAGCAACCACCCAGGTGGGCATTTGTCCTTCCCTGACAAGCAAACAGAGCCACAGGTGGGTGCTTGCTCCAGTTTAAGAGACTCTGGAGGAACGTTTGTCCCTCACAACCAATATATTGAAATCCAAGGCCAGATCGGGCCTTTAAGGTTTTTTAAGCAGAAGTCCTCATTAAAGTCAGTAAGGAACTGTGTTTTAAAGTCAATGGCACATTATGACCCCAAGTGAGCACTTAAAGAAGGAAACCTATAATTCGTTTCTACTCCATGTACTAAGTTACTTCAGAAAATAAAACTTTTTTTTTTCCAGAGATTTTTTTGCTTTTGACTTGAGTGCTCTTTCAGCTTGAATATAGCCATAGAGACAGAGATACAGCGAAGTGCTTGGTAAGATTTACCCTAGGCTCACACTTCAGGGAGGGGAGAAAAGAAATCCCTCAGATTCAGATTAATACTCTGTATTGAAAGTTGTCCTCTCCGTGTGGATGTAGTGGTGGTGTAATAAATACACGTCTTACTGTACCATTAAGAGTCTCCCCCTCCCCCTAAAATTAGACTTGCAGCAGATCCTGGTCTGCAGATCCTATCTGTGACACTGAGTTTCTGCTATTTCAGCACCAGTATGCGTAAGACTCCCAAAGCCAGGATAATATTAATGAGACAGGTTTAAAGCAAGCGACTAAGGGGCTAAATCGCTCTTTCAGACATACGCAGCCAAACCTTTCTTCACAGGAGGGCGGTGGTTTTTAATCATGCCTTAAAATTCCTTAAAAGCAGGGGGTCTTCCCTCCGCGAGGGGCGGTCGGCAGAGGTGAGTCACTTTCCTCACCCGGGTGCTCTGTGGAAGGGGAGTGGGAGGCAGAGGGGAGACTAGGCAAATTGCGTAGCAGGACTAGGTGGGTTTCCATGCTAAGCACAGCAATTGCGCACGGTCCCTTACGTAACTGTCAGCTGGGGATTCCCTAGAGGGGGTCACTTTCTTCAACCATTACACAGACCCCGGCCGCCGCTCCGGCGCGCTTGGGCTGCCGTTGCCGCTGCTACTGAGGCTGCGGCTATAGCTCCAGCTTAGCGCGGTGGTTCCTCACAAAATGGCGGCGGCCATGGAAGCGGCAGCCCCATTTTGTGCCCGGCAGAGCCTGTCAACAAAACGCCGACTTGGCCAAGGCTGAGGAACAGAAGGCGGCGGCTCGTTCGCGTTACAGAGCGCAGAGGGAGGAGAGCGAAGGATTTCACCGCCCTCCCGCCGCCGAGAGGAGACTTTCTATCAAGTGCGCGCGTTGGGGGAGGGAGAAGAGGGAGGTGAAGGGGGACGCGAGCAGCGAGCGAGTCAGAGGCTGCGTTATCCCAGTGCGGAGCTGGCGGAGCTGCGGCGCGGGGGAGGGGAAGGCAAGGCAAGGCAAGGCGAAAGCAGGCAGCCTTGGAACTGCCTGCGCCGGCTCCGCCGCTCGCGGGGGCCCAGATCGCGGAGACCTGAGGGTTCGGAGGCAGGGGGTGGGGGAGCGGCCGGCAGCGCAGGAGCCCAGCGGGCGCAGGAGCCCGGCGCTGCCCCGGCGAGAGGCGCTGCTCCCCGGTCTCGCCCTCCCGCGCAGCCCGGGCGGATGAGACCGTGCCTGTCGGATTTCGGCGAACCTGTAATGAATGACAGGACGATCTAGCTCCTTATGTAGCTAACTAGGTCACTGTCAGCACTTAATTACTGTTTGTTTCATTTTAGTGCGTGACTTATGAATAAACCGGCTATTAGGCTGATGCTTCAAGTAACACTACCCAGCACCAAGGTACAAAATGTCTGTATTGGACTCTGATCTTGTGATGCCAGCTTGATCGTAATTACTGTTTTACATTAACGATGTCTTGGTTCGTATAGCTTGGTTCTTCAGCTTCCAGCTGAAATAGTTGGAGGATCTCCTGTGGTAAGGTTGTAAACCTGATACTGGTATTACACCACTGGTTTGGTTGGTTTTATACTGACCTTTTTTTAGAGGAGAGAAAGGGCTTGTGAGCTAAGACTTCTGTTCTTTTAAATTTGTTTGTCTTAATGTGCATGCATTTTAATGGTATTAAATAAAGGTGATGACCTATTTCTGGTGTAAGTGATTATTTTTTAATGTATGAAAATTATATTTAAGAATTATGAAATAACCTCTTGTTGCATATTAAAGAGTCAAAGACTATATGTAGGGAAAAGGAGGAAAGATCATTGTGTTTAGAAAAAAGTAATCCTTTGATTTGATGTCAGAACCTCTTTGTATAGTACCTGTCAGTGCATTTTGACGTTTGGCATTTATTTAAGTTGTAAAATAAAACCTGCACTATTATAAACTGCTTATAAGAGTTACAATATACAATGGATTTCAGTGTGCATATGTTATGTGTGGAATGAACATTCCTGCAGATAGACAGTGCAGATCCAGTAACTGAATTGTTAGTATTCAGTAGCAGTTGAGTGTTGTTTGGGTTTTTTCATTTTGGGTTGGGGTTTTTTGTGTGTGTCTGCGTTGTGTTGGTTGCTTTTTTTTTTTTGAAGTATAAGTGTGCCATTAGAATCTCCTGTTCTAATAGCTGTATCTTGTGCTGCAGTTTCAAACTTTTTTCTTGAATCATTAATACTACATTTTGTACTTATTACTGATCTGCTGAACTGCTGCTTTCCAGAGAGCAGGCCACAATTGCTCTTGTCAGTGTGCCACTAAATCTGCATTTGCTTTGTGGTGGGTGAAATGTTCTTGCTCATTTTCATTTCTGCATGTGCTGCTTTTGAATTGTGGCAACATTACATTTTGATAAGAGGAACTGGGATCCCTAGCTGTATGCTACTTACATTAAACAGTAAACTGCAAATCCTTAGAAACTTAAGTGTATTTTATTTGTTTGTTTGTATGTGCCTCTGTGTGTATATATGTGTTGTTAGAAAATGCAACCTATTAGATGGACTACAGAAGACTGTAAATTCACTCTTGAGACTGCAGATGGTAAGCCTTTAATAAAGGTGAAGTCTGAAAATAAACACAAGAATTACAGGATGAGTGTCTGGTAGAGGAGAAAGGAAGGGTCAGAAAACCAGTTGTAAATTTTAGTGACATTGATCTCAACCATTTTTTAATTAAAAAAAAAAAATGTTAAAGTGTTGGAGTTAACTGCATATGTTCACTGTTTGCATAGCTTGCTGTGACAAATGTACATTTCAACAAGGGGCATTTACCCAGCAATATATTAGTCCTACCCCTTCTTACTGAAAAATGTTATTATTTTTTAAATTAATTTCAGTGTACTAGTTTGGTTTTTTTTTTTTAAAGATTCTGCTACTTTGTGCAGACTGTAAGTGGCTAGTTTTCAGTGGTACAGTATTAAATTACAAATTAAAGGTCTTCTGCATGAAATGAAATGCTAAACAGTACAGCAAAGGTGAGAAAGCAGATACACAGTCTTACAGGCTAGTTCTGTGCACTTGCACAGAACTACCCCAGCAGGCTTGGTTTAGATCATCTTGAAGGGGAGGGAAGCAGAGGAGAAGGAACAAGGAAAAAAAAGGGGGAAAGCTTTTATGTTGAAAAGAACCAGCTACTTCAGTTGTTTATTTCAATGACTTATGACACTTCCCTCCTAAATCTCCTAACATGTTGTGTGCCTTCCTCATTTGAGCTTTATGGTTTTACTACTCAGGAAATAAAACAGAAGGAAAAATGGGCTACAAATGAACACTGTTGTAAATACTCCAGTAAATGGATTCAGCACCTTAAAAAATGTTACCTGTTTTTACTGTAATTTCAAATACTTAACTGTCTTTCAAAAAGGTCCACCTCTTGGAATCCATGAATTTTATAATAAACTAAACTCTAAATTAAAAACACTTAAGAGTTGAGGGGTTTTCAGTTGTGCAATGAAGTATGAAACATGAAGCAGGAAAACCCTAAATGGCAACTGAAGAAGCAACAAAAATAAATACATGAATGCACTCCCACTTGATTTCAAAATGCAGTGCTTTTGAAATCTTAGCTCTTTTGTAGGTCCTGATGGATGTGTTCTCAACACTTGAGTGTTCTGAATACCTCCACAGTAGGTTTAGAAAGATTATCAAAGTCAGATCCTTCTCTTACAGGAAAAAAAACACTGCTATGTTTCTGAAGTTAGCCTACCTGTAATGCAGATCAGGGCCTTAATGGTGGCAGATGTTTTGAGATTCTCAGAAGCATCACAGAGGTCACAAATGTCCTGACAAAAAACCTGTGCAAATCTGATTTTTTTGTCATTTCTTTTTTTTTTAAAGCACCATATTTGCACTTAGTAAATGACCTGTTTCAAGCTTTGCTTTGTGATTACCTCTTTGTGTTTGTGTGATCTGGTGGTAGACACACTTCCCCTGCCACTGTAGCTGTACATGCTCCCTGAAATAGCACTAGTGTGATTCATGTTTCTGCTTGGATGTGTGAAAGTTTGATTGAGATGCAAACCAGAGAGTTCTTTTGAATATTAAAAAGAAACCATGCTCAGAAATACAGAAATGATCAGGTTAAATTTGGCTCAAACTACAAGGAGTTTTGTAGAGTAAGAATGATGTTGTGTGTGAGTGGGGAAGGTCTGTTTAACTTAAACTCAATCTAGTAACTTCATGATGTTTGTTAGAAGTCTTAAGTGGTGAAATGCTGCTAGGAAGAGAGTTCTCATTATTGCAGATCTGCCAGCAGTGTTTGCCTGTCACTTAGCACTGTCTCCTCTTTGTATTTTTACCAATTCCAATGGCAGTCAACAGGAGCTAAAAATATGTAGCAATTTCTCTGAGTAAGCGGTGGCCTTGGTTAACTTTTATACAGGCAGAAATGAAAAAGGGAAGTAGTTTGTGCAACTGTGAATGTGTGGAGAGACAATACATGTGACAATTTATGCATTTCAGTATAATACATGCTGCAAAAACTTTCCTGACAGCTTTAGTAAATGAAAGAAGTACTGATTAAATAACATTCAGACTAACTAAGCTATTGAAATTGCCCAAGGAAATCAAGTACTTAAAGGTGGTGAAAATACATGATTACCCACAAATGCACTTTGGAAGGAGAAAATTTGTTACTGCTTAATTGCAATTCTCAGTCTGTCTGTTGGTGATCTACTTAATATGGATTTGGTCTTCAAAACTCCTGATAGATGAGCAGCAGCATTGTGTTGAATGCTGTTGTGTTGCTCAGCTAAAAGGAAGTATCTCTGTTTTCAGACTAATTGACAGGAAAAAAATGATCTCAAATTTACTGCATTGATCAAATGCTGATGGGACATCTAACTTGAAAATCACACTTCAAACATTGGACTTAAGATGTTTAACTACAGTAATGTCTAACATAACTGAAAAAATGTTAGTGAGAAACAGTTTTTGAGGTCGTTTACATATAAAGGGCTTTCAGATATAGTTGAGTATCAGTTCCTGTTGCTTGCAGTAACCTGATAGCATTTGAAGCTCATAAGGGAATCTGTGACTCTGTTAACAATTTTATAAAAAATGTTTATTAGGCTAAGCTGCTATTTCTGAATTTTGAACCTTAACATGAGATCCATTGTACCCAGAATCTTGTTGCAAACAAGATAACTGAAGTTGCTTAGGAAAAAGTAGAAAAAATACAGTGTATACATGCTCATATATTGTCTAACAGTTCTTAACCTTGGGGCTTCTAGAGCTACCAGGATCAGTATGTTTAAGAGAACTGATGCACAGAGCTGGGGCAGTGGCTGGTTGTGAGCTGAGATGTTCCTAATGCTGTTTAGAGAAGAGCAAACATAGTGCTCTAACACCTTGCCAGGAGGCAAGTGTCTGTGGCTATTTGGAGTAGCAGTATTAAAACATGTTAGGCAAATGTGTTACTGCTTAGCCTTGTCCTTATCTAGCTTGTGTGCAAAGTGGGGACACTGCAGGCTGGAGAAGTGTTTTTCTCTCTATAAGACTCTCTTGCATGTGTTAAGAGAACAGTACAGAAGGTGGAAGAATTCTTGCAGTCCTGCTGAAGAAGGAAGAAGGGAGATGGAAGAAAGTAAGTGTTCAAGCAAGGGAGTGAGGAAGATCTGCTGATTTTTGGGTGGGGTGACCCCCTCTCAAGGGGGCTTTCAGCAGTGTCACAGGTGAGATACAGATCTCTGTAGATGCAGTTGGATTCCATCATTTGATGATTCAGAAGTATTTAGCACTGCAGCTATTGACACATCTGAAGGCTTTCTTTATTATTGTATTTCATTTCAGTTTCTTGAAGACCAAATTCCAGTGACTTAAGTCACCTGCTGCACCAGGGGCTGCTGGGAGTGCAGTCCCCAGTGTAAAAAGGAGTGCCTTGAGTTTACCATCCAGTATCTTGGAGTAAAACTTCTTCCTTTCTCACTTCATCCTTCATCAGGTTACTCTGGTGTTAGTTTACAAAGTCAAAATAGATTTGTAAAATGCTACAAGTTTAGCTAGTTTTATAAGGCAATAAAAGTAAAGTAAGGCTGCATGTGAATGAAAACTATAGAACTTCTGTTTTAATAAGTCTGGACTCATTTCTTCACTTTGCTTTAGGAAACTGAAATAATGTCATGGTTTTTCCTTCAAGAGGTTGCCAGGCTGTTACAGAGCCCCCATGAGGTTCCTTGGGAATGAGTTGTCCTTAGCACTTATCAAATGCAGTTGTGGATCCTTAATCCAGGTTTTTGTGTCATGTTTGCAGTACTCTACTGATATAGTACAGATTTGGTAGTGCAGGTTTCCCTATGTTGTTTAAGTATTGTGCTAAGGAATCCTCTCATTTTGCCAAAGTATGCTAATTAAGCTTTCAAAGCTGGTTTTTAATGATCTTTTTTAAAGTTTGGGTTTCAACTGCAGCCACATTCATCTCAGGATCAGTTTACTTATAGAAGAAAATATATAGACATTAATTTTTTAGTTTATTTTTTTTATCTGCCAGAGTGTCCTTGACTCTAAGTCTAATAGTTTCTACCTACAACTGAACATTAGAATCATGTATAATTACATACAAACATTAACATATCAACATTACAAAAGTTAAGGTTGAAAAATTCAGTGCTCATTGCTTTTTTTGATCTGTGTGACATCATGCATGTTTATTTTGACAGTCCTTAATTATATGATCTCTCTTTTTAATGCATGATCCTTCAGTTTGAGGTGGGTACTGCTCACTGAATTAAAAAAAAAAAGAGTTTCTGCTTCTATAACTGCATTATGTTTAAATGTTCACCAGAGTAGAGGGGTTTTTTCCCCCATTTTCTTACAGGCTTTTCTAAAGTAATCATTAGGACAGTATCTGAATGCTCATACTAATACTAATAGGCTGAGCTAGTAAAGTTATGATCACTGTAACACTGAGAAAGCTAAGACACAGAGGAATTCAAGAATGGCTACTAATTTGGGGTTTTCTTCATGTAATCAAAGCACAATTTCAGTGGAGGTAGGTTATTTGAGAGTAAAGATAGTTCAGCAATAGGGGTGGTAGCCATAGATTTAGAACCACACTCAATTCAGCCATAGGCTTTTTCATGGTGGTGATAGGTCAGTGGTTGGACTTGATGATCTTGGAGGTCTCTTCCAACCTTAATGATTCTGTGATTCTGATTCAGGAACTTGGGTGTGCATGCTGTGGTCCTTTCTGCATTATAAGGGCTTTCCTAGTGCAAGATTATTGTGTTGCTCTGTCCTTTGAAACATGTACAGTGCTCAGAAGCTGCAGTCAAGAAGGCTATATACATACTGTAGATACTGCTGGGTATTTCTGCTTTTAGTAGGTTCCCAAGGCTTGAATTTGGAACTGAGAAAACAAGAAGCACTTTGGTAGAGGCCACTAATTCCATGTAAGAAACTTGCTGCTCTGTGTAAATCCCCAATACAAGAGAAATATAAATGGAGTGTAGCTGACAGGATGTATTTGCTGTAGCCCCCTAACGTCACCCATCTCTCACCTCCACCCCAAGGGCTGCTGCTGCCCCTCTGCACTAGCCTGGGTGCCAGAAGAGGGAGCACAGAGCATGATGGAGTCCCAGCCTTAACTTGCAGTCCCCACTGCTGCCTCAGGTAGGGGTTACTCTGCTAGGACCAACCTGCAGCATTGCTGCCACAGACTTTTCACAAAACCCAGCTTCTAGCTCTTAATATTATTTTTGTATTTTATTTGGTTTTGGCTATGCAAGTGCAGCTTGAGGTTCAAAAACTTAACTGCTTTATCAGAAGGCTCAATGGGAAAACTGCCCCCAAAAGCATATCCCTGATTCAAAGTCTACTCTCCTGCTAAATTTGAAATTCTCTCTTCAAAAGGAAAAGCCTTTTCAAGTTCATTAAGTACATTGAATAAAAATGGGAGGTTTTTTCTCCCCCAGTTTCATACTTGCATTATTGTTGATAATTTCTTTTGAAAGCACCAGCTTGAGGCAGGCACCTGGCCTGGAAAACTTCATCTCAGATAGTTTTAAGTTCAGAAAAAACAATGTCTTAAGTTTTGTTTTGTTTTTTCTTATGAGGTGTCTTCAAACCTGAAGTCCTATTGAAATTCAATCCTGAAAACATATCCTGGTAGCTCTTTGTCTCTGTTTGCATTTGTAGTCACTACAGGAGAAATGGGTGTAAGCTAGAGGAGGGTAGATTTAGGCTGGATATTAGGAAGAAGTTCTTCACTGTGAGGGTGGTTAGGCAGTGGAGCAGGTTGCTCAGAGAGGTTGTGGAAGCCTCATCCCTGGAAGCTTTGAAGGCAAGGCTTGATGGGGCCCTGGGCAACCTGATCTAGTGGATGGTGTCCCTGCCAGGCAGGGGGGTTGGAACTGGATGATCTTTGAGGTCCCTTCCAACTCTGACAATCCTATGATCCTATATGCAATGGGATTGCAAAATGCTTAACACTGAGCTCAAATACAGAAAGTCAGCTGTCCTGTAATATGCTCAGCTCATTCCAATATAATGCTAATTACTCTGAATAACATTGCCCAAACAGAGTCACTATGTGAAAGGAAGGTGAGTCCTGTACTTGTAATCCAGGTAGTAAAAAAATATTCCTTCCAGTGGTGATTTTGATGTTGTCTTCCTCATAGGAGCTTAGGACTCTGAAGAAGAAGAAGAAGTGGTTGTGTTGTGTTGGGTGCACTGGCTGAGCCTTTGGTAGTAAGTGAACTGTATCCCTTTGCTAGGCAGTACTGTGGTCACTGCACTCAGTCCTAAATTCTGTTACAGGATCACAGTCCAAAACTGGAACAGTTGTTGTCAACTAGCTGGATGTCCTGGGAGAATTCCCAAAGGATTCTTTAGTTTGCTGATTTCTGCTCAAGAGGTTCTGGTGGTTTCATTGCTGGCAAAGGCTTAGCCTGCTAAGTACTGCATGTTATTCTTTATTATTATTACTATTTTATATATATATATATAAATTTTAAAATTTGTTTATTTTTAGAAACAAGACTGTCTGGTGAATGGCTAGTGAGCATAATGTTAAGAGCTTTTTTGTCCTCATTTTGGTGCTCCTGGCTTCAGCTAGGTGTTGGAATGATAGAAGAGCTTTACACAGCTCTTTGTTATTCATCCTTCCCCTGTCCCCATCCCATTCTCAACAAAATGTTTGGGACATTCCATGTAGAAAAATAATTAGAACACAGAGAGCTACTTCATGGTTGCATGACTCTTGTTTAGGGGGACAGAAGAACACAAAAAACCTCCAAAACAAAACAAAAAACCTCTATGGTTGTGGGAGAGGGGAAGGCTTCCTAGTTCCTTTTATATTGTCTTCATAAGCACAGTTACTGTAGAATTCAGAGGTTTATGACCTGGTGTTAATAATATTGTTCTGTAAAAAGAACTTTATTAAATACTCCACTAGGTATTTGCATATTGTTCTGAATACTTATTGTAGTGGGGGATCACCAAAAGTCTGCTATTTGCTGCTCCTCTAGACTGAGGGAAGATACAGGTAGAAATAGTTTGTTCTTGCTGGTTTCAATGGCAAGTTGCAGTTCCTAGGTATAGATGCCAGTGAAGCTGACTTCTCCTGTATGCCTGCAAGTGGTTCAGTGCAAGCTGGAGGGAAACAAGCAGTCCTCAAACAAGTCATTGAAGCAGCTTCAGTGTTCTTCAACATCTTTCCATGGAAAGTGAGTGTGATATTTTGCACATTTTTGAAGGAAAAATGGACAGGATTTCAGATGGCCTTTTAGATAGTCCAACAGATCTTCCTCTGCCTCAATAGATGACAGAACTACCACAAATGATGTGCTGTGCAGTCACTGGCCTTCTATAAAGCTGTCATGCACACTTCAAGGCTGCACCTGTCCAGGTGTCTTGAAAATGGGTTGTCCTGCCTGATGATGCAGTGCTTGGGGACATGGTTTCATGGTAGGCATGGTAGTGTTAGGTGAATGGTTGGACTCAATGATCTTGGAGGTCTTTTCCAACCATAAGTAAATGCTGATCTAAAATAGGGAATAACAATAAATAGTAAACCCCATAGCTTTGCAAATGCAAATGAGATTCTGGGGATTAACGTTTAGAAAGGAAGTAGTAAATAGGCAGGAGTGTGCCACATATGAGCCAGGGTGTGGCAGGAGGAGAGACCACTGCAGGCCAGCTATCTAGGGTGGCACATTTTCAGCATGAACTATCAAATGCAGCACTGTACCAGCCTCACTGAGTGCGCCATTCTTTGTGCTGGTGCCTTCCACATATCAGAGAACAGGAGCTCTTCAAGTCACAGCTTCTGTAGCTTCTTCCAGCAGCTGACTTCAAAATACCTAGAAGGGGTTTGTGTCTACATGTAAGTCTGTTGGGACTGGAGTCCAGGAGTTGAGCCACCACATTCCCCAGAAAATGTTAGATCATCTCTCAAAACCAGATTCACAGAATTCCAGGATGGAAGAGGTCAGAAGGGACCTCTGGGGATCATCTTGTCAACACCGTCCGTCCGTCCGTCCGTCCCCCCCCAAATCAGGTTCACCTAGATCAGGTTCCACAGGAATTCATCCAGGTATGTTTTGAAAGTCTCTATGAGAAGGAGACTCCATAATCTCTCTGGGCAGCCTGTTCTAGTGCTCTTTCACTCTCAAAGGAAAGAAGTTTTTCCTTACATTTAGGTGGAACTTCCTGTGTTCTAGTTTGTGCCCATTGCCCCTTGTCCTAGTATTCTGGTAATGTCTTATGGATGATAACAGTACTCAGGAGTTAAGCATGGTTAAATAGTTCCATTTTGTTGTGCTTCACTCATGTCAAAATTAATTGTACAAAGCTGCTGTCAATTCACTACTCAGACAGTAAGTAAAGATACTTGCAAAGAAACTCACCAGTTGAGTTCATATTCTGAGCATTGTTGCCAGCTAATTTTTAGTAAGGATTTGCTATTTTATATGGCTTGGTCTGTAAAAATTGACTTTTCAGCATTTTTGTAGCAGTGGAAGAATGAAGTAGGTTGTTAATACAATTTTTATCTAAATATAACATACAAGTTAACATTTGTAGTGTTTGGTCCCAGAATTTAGCTATCCTAGGCACTCTTCCTCATATTCCATGATAAACCTGTTAGTCAAGAAATAAGGGTGTGTGAAGAAGAGATTGGAGAATTGCAAGCAACTGATACTTGTGTTCTTCCTTTTCCTCATCAGTCACTTCCTTTAGCACATCAGTCACTTCTTAAATGACACTGCAATATCAGTGCAACTTAGCAGTGGTTTCTACATTCTTATCTTATTTTAAAAACATTTTCTACTTTGCAGTGGTGATGTAACTTACAGACATGAACAATAAAGTGCTGTAGTTTGAACTTCTGCATTGTAATGAAAGGAGAAGTATGAGCTGTGCAAACAGATTTTATTGAAGTATAAAAACAAAGCCAGCAATTTACACAATCTACAGAAATGACATGTCATTACCACAAACTAGCTACTACAGGAAGTAGATCTTGAATTGTGTGCCAGATTAAGTATTAACCTAAGACTGAACTTACCCCAATACATAAAATTAATCGGGGACAAAATATTCCATGTGCTCAAAGTGCACCTTAAACCTTTGGAGAAGAAAAACCTAACAGATGACAACTAGCTCTTTGATTGGACAAGTTTTGATGTAAAAGCTCAAATCTCCTCCAAATATGGAATATTCTAATTTAGGAAGCAGCTGTTGGATGGGATCACCTCTGAGTCATGAAAATGTGCATGCACTATCTCCTCTTGAATGATGTGGGTCTTGTGCTGTTTCATTCTAGGAACAACTAAGATTTTGGGTAAATCTCTGATGCTGAAAACTTGCAGGTAAATAATTTGCATAATGATATCACTAACCTAACACAGTAGTTGACTTGCCAAGCTAGTAGCCAGTATGACTAGCTGGTTTCAGAGTGGCAGAAGTAGCTTCATCCTGCAGCAGAGTGGCTTTTCACAGTTATGCACTAAACTGATGGCAAGTTCTGGAGCCACTGCTGGTGGTTAGATAACAGCAAACTGTTCCACAACTAGCTTAAGCTGGTGCTGCTTCCAAACAGAAGCACTTCACATGCCTTCATTCTCTTCTTCCTTTCTCTTGGCATCAGCATTCACACAGCTGTACTGCAACCTAGATAAAGATTAGTTCAGCTCACAATTTACAGGACAAAAAAGTTACTTTTTAAGGGCACTTGTTACCTAAGATACTCTGTGATGGGCAGTCAGTGCAAGAGGAGGTGAAAATAAGCATCAAGAAAAGGCAGCTCTCTCTTTCTCTCTCTTCTGTTGCACCTTCAAAGGCTCTGCCATCACACCATTCAGCCACCACCAGCAGGACAAAGTATTGTCCCTCTTGTTCACAGTGGTCAGAGAGTCAAAGAAGCCTGAAGTCAAGGCCATTATGTGATGCTAACCAGATCATTTTTGCTGTTTAAAAGGATGATAAAGTCATGTGTCTTCTGAGAATTCTTTCCTATAGTGGCACAAGCATTTTGAAAGGTGTGCTCTTGGCTGAGTAGTTAACTGTACTCTAGGTTTCTTTTTCAGGGCAGGTGGGGTACAACTGTCATCTTGTGGTATTTGCAAGAAAACAGAAATAGAAAACTAACTTTCACTTTACACGCAGCATGTCCGTGTGGGATGGACACAGATGATACAAAAATTAATTAGAGAAAGCATTTTGGCTGGTAACAACCTTGCTATATTTTCCTTCTCTTGCCTACTTTCAGACTGTGTGCCTCAAAGCATTGCACTGCATCCAGAGACCTAAAACTTGGAGTCTGCTGTCTTTGGGGATGGAGGGAAGTTGAGCCTAAATATCCATAAAGAGTGATGTTTGCTGGAAGACTGGGATTTGTAAATAAGTTTCTTTCCTTCACTTGTGAAGAATCTAAGAACCTTTTGGATCATGGCACATCAATGTTTATTTGCTATACCTATATACATTTTTTTCCTCCCTTTCTTTTTCTAGGACAAACTTTAGGATAAATGCATATATGAAATAAATTCTGTATCTAAGGTAATTCAGATATGGGATATTCCTGGAATGGCTAGACTTCCTGCATGTCTTCATGCAGATAAAAGAAGCAGAGGAGACATACCACAGGCTTGATTTTGGTAAGATTGTTTTCAGTCAGCATTAAAACTGAATGCTGAAGTGCTGAAGCATTGCCTTGTCTACCCTTGAATCTCCAAACTGCTGTAGAACTTTTGATTTTAATTTCTGGTAAATCTCATGTATTTTTTCCACTGTTCCAGCTTCCACTTCTACCTCCTCTCTGCAACACTGTCATTGGAGCCACAGCAAATAAGTCTGGAGATTCATGACTCCCCCATAAGTACTGAGGGAGGAATGAAACCACAATTAATACCAAATTAAAATTTTATGTTCTAAACAGTAAAGTTAAGCAACTGAAAAATAAACAGCCTTTTAACTGTTGATTTTCAAGTAGAAACCCTCCACTTTCCCATGTCACTCATACCAAACCTATGCTATGCTTTAGTAAAACAAGGGGAGAGATGGCACATCTAAGAGCTCACAGTGCAAATTTCACCTCTCCACTAATGGAAAAGGGTTGGGCTGGAGCCCAGAATAATGCAGCAGCATTATCCTCACCACCTTCTCTCTTTTACTTCAGCAAACAGGGGCTTGGTTTCTGCAGGATAACCTAACAGCTCATCATGTGTTACTGCCCTAGTACAGGTATGACCCTTGCTTTGCTTGAAAGCCTCGGGAGGCTCCAGAAGGACAAGTCAAATGCCTTTACATACAAGGTAAGAAGAAATGTCATGCAGTTTAGACCTTGGGACAGTCTCAGAGAAGTCAAAGTTAAATAGATGTTTTCCAGTGTAAAACCTTTTTTCTCACAATAGGACATTATAGAAAGTAATCTATATTTATTATGTTAGCTAGAGGAGAGGTTATGGAAAGTTGGAAGTGGAAATGAAGTAACAAGGTAACTTATTTATCCCTCTTTGTAAAAGTAAACATTTCAGATTTTAGCTACAAAGTCTGTACTCTTCCAGCCCAGCTATTGTACTTTTCACACAACTGAGAAAGACTGTATAAAGTTGTTAAGATATAATTTCTCTTTCACTTAACTGTAGTGTCCTTCTAAGACAGGTCCTGCTTTGGTGTTCTATGTAAAATCAAAGGAGCCAGGGGCTTCAGAATCCTTGTGACTGCAGCAATGTGGAGGGCAGCATCATATTTTTCTCTTAAATGTAGTCACTGATGCCTCACATGCAGTTGAATCCATTAAAGTTTTTTGTTTTGCTTAAAATGCTGAAAATCCTTTTAATTTACTTATCTTTTCTCCAAATGACTTCTTGAAGTTTTATCTGTTTATAATGCTAGAATACATTCAGAAACAGCTAATTATTAAATATGGAGATGTTGTATTAAACATGATTCTTTAACTGACACCAAACTCAGTTTTCACACATATTGTATTTTGCTATTTGAACTTAATTTACCTATAGCCTAAAAACATCCCTTAACTTTATATTTGTGAAATCTTCTATAACATTATAGGTTTATTCATGTAAGAAGATGCACATGCAGATAACTGAAGAAGCTTGGTTTAAGGATGCAAACAGTTCCTCATAGGGACTATTTGTTATCTGTGGGACCTGCAATTCCCAATAAAATGTGACATAATGATTGGGGAACCTAAGTGCTACCACAGTATCAGTAGTAGTATTCTATATTCCTTGGACACTGGTGAGTGGATAGGACTCAACATGGATAGGACTGCTCTGCTCATCCCCATAGCTTGCACCAACAACCTGAGAATGTCCCCTTAGTTTCCTTGTCCTTGTTAGAGGTGATCAAGATAACACCACAACATTTCTAACCTCCTCACACTCTATCACATTTCTCCTCAGGATATGTTAGAAGCCCTTTGCATCAGGGCCACAGTATTCCTCAGTGCTACAGCTGTGTTGGGGGAGCCTTCTCCCTGAGATCTCCTGTAGCAAGTGGTAAGTATATTCAGATCTTGAAGCCCAAGTGACATTTCTGCTGTCAGACTCCAGACAAGACAGCACTTGAAGCATGGATTAAGTGCAAAAAATCCAGCAACAATTTCTTGACACAGGTGATTGGTGAGTCAACTAGGGGAGGTGCTTTGCTGGACCTATTACTCATGAACAAACTGACTAGGGGTGTGGAGGTTGAGGGCATCTTTGGCTGCAACCCTGAGATTGTATAGTTAAAAATACTGAGATAAATGAGCAAAACAAATAGTAAAATTGCTACCCTTGATTTCTGGAAAGCAAATTTCAGCTTGTTGGGAGATCTGCTGGGTAGGATCACATGAGAGACAATAGACTTCCCCTGGGACAGCTAGCTGATCTTCAAGGACAGCCTCCTCAAAACACAGAATTAGTCCCTTCCAGATCCCAAAAAGATGAGTAAATGTGGTGCAAGGCCAGTATGGATGAGCAGGAGGCTCTTGACTGACCTCAAATACGAAAGAGAAGTAGCAGAAGGTAGAAGCAGGTCTAGGACTAGTTGGATGGAATATGGAGACATTGCCCAAGTCTACAGGAAGGGAATTAGGAAGCCAAAGCTCAGCTGGTGTTGCAACTACAAGAAATGTCAAGGACAAGGAAAAGGGCTTTTGTAAGTGTATTAGCAACAAAAAGCCTATGGAAAACGTAGGACAAGTACTGTATGTGGCAGTGGGACCTACTGACAGAAGACAGGGGAAAAAGTGACTTGTTCAATGCCTATTCTGCTTTTTCTTTTCTTTTTTATTTTCTGCTTTTTTGTTAGTGAGATTTACCCTCAGTCCTGAGGCTAACAGCAGAGTCTGAATGAAGCAGTAGCCACAGTAGAGAAAGACTGAGCACTTAAGGCAGTTGGACAGGTTCATGGAAGCCAATGGGATGCATCCAAGAGTGCTGAGGAAGCTAGCCAATGTCACTGGGAGTCCACTGCCCATCTACTTTGACAGGTTATGGTGGCTGGGGAGGTCCCTGATGGACAATACAAAAAGGCAAATGTCATATCCATCTTCAAGAAGGTTGAGAAAGAGGATCCAGGGAACTACAGGTTAAGCAGTCTGAACTCAATCTGCTAGAAGACTTTTCCTCCTGGAAACTACCTCTGAGCTCATGAAGTGCAAGGAGGTGATTAGGAATAGGCAGCATGAATTTACTGAGGGCAAATTGTCCCTGATCAACCTGACTGGTTGATCATGGTAAGATGACTGGCTGTGTGGACAAGGGAATAGTAGTTAATATTGTTTACCTTGACTTCAGCAAAGCTTTTCCCAAGGTCTTTGATAGTATCCTACCAGTCAAAGTAGTGAGATATGGAGAGTATAAGCAGATGATAAAGTGGATGGAGAACTGGCTGAACTACCAGGCTAAACAGGTTGTGATTGGCAGTACAAAGTCCGTCTGACAGCTAGTTGCTACTCGCAGTCCCCCTCAGGGACAAATTCTGGGGCCAGTGTGGTTTGATGTCTTCACTGTTAATGATCTGGACTACAGGAGAGAGTGCATTATCAGCAAATTAATGGATGATACCAGCCTGCAGGGGAGCAGTTAGTATGTTGGAGGGCAGGGCTGTTATTTAGAGGGATCAGGGCGGGCTGAAGGAGTGGACTGACAAGAACCTCATTGAAGTGAGAAGTCCTGTGTTGGGAATGGAATAACTCCTTTGCACTTGTATGTGCTGGAGGTCAACTGACTAGAAAGCAGCTTTGCAGAAAGGGACCTGCTGTCCTGGTGGACACATTGAGCATGAGTTGGCAGTTGGGACAAACGAGGTCAACCTCATTCTGGGTTATGTATGCAAGACGTAACCAACAGGTCCAGGAAAGTAATAATTCCCCTCTGTTTGGCACTTGTGAGACTGCTTCTGGAGTACTGTTTCTGGCTGCCCAGCCATTGACATTGCCATACTGTTGTGAATGCAGTAGTGCTACTAAAATCACAGAGGCTGTGAGTACAAGTGTGGAGGAGAGCATGGCTGGGAGAACGTAGAGAAGAGATCCAGGCTCTTCTTGAAGGTGCATGGTGATAGGGGAAGAGCTGATGGACATGAGTTGCAGTACAGGAAATTCTGCATGTAAGGAAAAATATTTTCCCTGTTAGGATGGTCAAGTGCTGAACTGGGTTTTCAGTAGATATTGTGGAATCTAGGTCCTGGAAGCAACGTCCTTTGGTTGAAGCTGCTTTGAATGAGAAGTTGGATTAGGTGACCTGCAGGGATCATATCCAACCTGTCCATCTGTCCATCAAGACAGAGAGCAGTGGATGGCAACAGTTTGCCACTGCAGATCTGCTAGAACCCTTAGTGCCATCATAGAGCTTGAGTGTCAAAGGTGAGACACCTACACATTTTAATGCTGAAAGATGACAGCTGAGTTTTGATTTTGAGGACTACAACCTTCAAGGAAGAACCCTAAAATCTCTCTGAATCTGTTTTTGAATCTCTTTCTCAATACCGTAGGTTAAAAAGCATGGATCTATTTTCAGAGTGTGCACTTCTTTGCTGAGGACATGAAAGACCCAAGAGGGTGATTAATCAGGATTGCTTTGAGGGACATTTTCCTTCCTACTGTCCTAAAATAAGACTAGAGACAGGAGAAAGTGGCAGATGTTTTGGAGTAGTCCTGTTGTTTTCAGGAACTGTAAATAGCTACTTTCCTTTGTGGATTTCTGTCGAGGGTCAAGGCTGGGCCAACCACCAACCCAATGACAGATGCTCCCTGTTACCCCCTTCTCTCCCTTCCCCAAAGGGAAGAAAAAGGGGATAAGAGAGAGACAGAGAGTTGTGGATTGGAAAATAAAACTAAAACTACTTTAATAATAATAATAATGTTAAATGAATTATGTACAGACCCAATGCCAAACCCAACCACCCCTTGATGGTAACTACGTCACCACTGATACTGTGGCAGAAGGCCTCAGCAGCAGATGAGTCAGGCTCAGGGGCTGGGTCCTGGGACTGGATGCAGGAACTTAGGGATCACTGAAGCACAGGAGAGCAATCTAGCAATTGGGAACACTCTGGCAAGGGGGAACTGACCCCAGTTTATATATCGACTATGATGTATATGGGATGGAATACTTTTAGTTGGTCAGTTTGGGGTCACCTGTCCTGTCTGCTCCTCCCTGAAGGTGCAGCCTTTAGCCAGCACCCCACAACGTGAGACACAAGATTTAGCAGTGACCTTGCTTTGCATGCCAATCCCTGGTAGTAAATCTAAACATGAGGCCTTATCACTGCTAGAAGCTGGCAGTGTCTGTGAAAACATACTGTTAGTCTCAGAAAGTGCAGTTTCTTAGAAGAGCTTCAGCTAAAAAGTAAGATCACTGAACAGAATTAGTTCTGTTCTAACCCAAACCAGGACAATTTCTCACCTACTTAATGCATCCTCAACTGTAGATAGCCAGCATACATTGCTGCAATTGGCACTTTTTTGGAGTTAGGTCATAGTTACCTTCTAACTGGTGCTAATTCCCATTTCCAGACACTCTGCTTAACTTCAGCATTAGCAAAACCGTATGAGAAGGTGATGTTGCTGCACTCAGTGTTGTGCAGGGCTGTATGTAGAGCTGTGCATTACAAGAAGAATTGTATAAAATGAAAAGCTGACTTACATTAGTGTCTTTCTGTTAAAAATTATGCACTTTCTAACATGGTGCTTGGGAAAAAAATGTCATCTATCTCCTTATGACTGTGATCAAATTCTATACATTTTATAAGAAACAGTATGAATGTACTTTATGTCTCACTAAAAATTTCATATACATGATAAATATTTTAATGGGATATATGACTTTTCCTTCTTCTGGTGTAATGATTCACAGTTTTGCAAAATTGATAGGGATCTCCAATTTGATAGCAGCTTTCCTAGGTACAGGTAACAGGACAAATGCAAGGGGGTGGATAATCACAACCCTTATCTTAAAGAAAAACATCCAGCATATTTTTAACTTTTGATAACTAGAAAGTATTACTTGTATCTTGTCTTAAATCTAGCATTTTGTCATTAGTTTGATAATGCCTCCCTCTGTGTGACAAAGCAGTTAGAATATAAACCCTCTTCTCCTTTCTGCAGTAGTATGTTAACAAACCCACACACTGGCTTGTATTTTATTAGAAATATGGGGAATGGAGAATGGGATTTGTCAAATGGGGAAAGAAAAAATATTTATCAGCTTTCAACACTTGGATTAAATTATATCATGCTCTGCAAGAAAAATTATGTAGCTGTTCAATTTTGGTTTGGAGTGATCCAAAAAACATATTCAATGCATATAATAGAAGTGTCACTTACATGCTGGTCACAAGAATATGCTTCTACAAAAGAAGTTGTAACTAATGAGTCTCTTTCCCCTTAGTTAAGAAAATAATCTCAATTTAAATAGCTTTGAAATGTCAAAATCTTCATCTTTTTATCTGTTATAGTTTAAAGCCTATGATATAATCTGAAAACTATCAAACATAAATCTTCCTAATGTGCCAAGACTTTGATTACATAAAAAGACTCTGTTGGTTCTTGGTGAATATTCATAAATTGTATGTATATGGTATGTATATGTACAGTATAAAACATAATTGTGAAAAAAATAGCTCTATACTTATGGAAGATTTTAAACCCCAGAATCATTCCTTTTTCTCTCTCTTTTAAACTTTTTAATTATTTTTAATTAATGCCTGTTTTGGGCCTATCATCTCAGTATAGTTTCTGCTATGTTGATGTCTCTGTAGGATTGTCAATAGTTCCTCTACAATGAGAACTGGAAGATAGTCTATATTAGCTACTAGTTTACTTCATCATGTCCTGGAATATCCCTAGCCTTCAGTCAAACTCATTGAATTCCTCTCCTGTTTTAGAGTGGGTAGAGGCAGCTGATAGGCCTGGAGTCATAGTCAATGGGGATCTAGTCAAAACAGTCAATATTGTCCAGAAAGTGAGTCAACTCATTTTAAAGCAGGCATCTACTTTTAGTCAGATGAATTACTCTCTAGACTCCATTGATGTAATTATGTCAAGGAAGATGAGATGGATCCCACCCTTGCATTCCCTGATGTTTCTGCTTACTTATTTGGGAGTGAATTGAAACACTTGACAAAGAAGTTTGTAGTGCAGTTTGCATTGCAGTTACAACAGTGACTACCACTGTCTCTGCCTTACTGGGTCAGCTGTAAGTCATCAGCTTAGCTTTGCCACCTGCATATGTGAACTCTACTGTACATGAACTCTTCATGGGCCATATATGAGCCTCTGGTGCATTCAGTATTTAAATGCAGCAAGTTCCTTTGGTGTTCTTACTAAAACCTGACTTTAATAAGAGCCATATTTACACTTTGGAAAGACACTTTTTAAATAGCTCCAGAACTTTAAAATTAAGTTGGCTGACAGATTCTAAAAGATCTTCCAAGTGTTGTTAAGAACTGTACCAAATCTGTATCAGATAGAAACAAATTCTGACTGAACATCATTATATAATTCTTGCTAAATTCTGTCTGTGAATGTGTTTACTAGCACAGAAGGGAGAAACAGCCTCATCTTACTGTTCTATGCCCCTTCTCAGGAAAAGAGAGAAACATGGAAAGATTGGGTCGAGGCTGCAAATATGCTTTAGATAAAAGAGAGGGGGAAGATAAGTCTGATGGATCAACATGCACAGGAAAGGAGGAAGTGACTCTGAACTTAGCTTATTCCTTGTTGTTTTCTCCAAACATTGTGACCCTTTTCATCCCTGTCTCCTATCTCACCTGGGTTGTTTGTCTAATGCCCAATTTCATGTCTTCTCTACCAGGTTGCTGACAGGTAGGGGAAATGATGAAAGCATGGATAGTCCAGAGCAATGGCTGGCAGTTTGTAGGTCCTTATAGCAACCATCAGCACCATGTTTCATCACAGATGGGGGAGCTCTTCAAGGGTTTACCTTGCAGGCTGGAAATGTGCCATAACCATGCTGAGGAGGTTGGAGCAGATATCCTCTGCTGACTCTTGTTGGCTTTGCATGAATGAAGAATAGAGGAAGAAATTAGCAGCAGCATGACATTTAAGGAATTGTTATTTTTGTTGTTAATCATCTCTAAAGTAGCATAACATCTGAATGGGAACTACTCATTCCTCCTGAGGTGTGTCAACAGGCAAGTCATGATAGGGATGCTTCCACCCTTACTTACTCCAGTGCTGAAATCCTCAAGACAGGTTATTTGTTCCTCTGCTCTGCATCCCTCTGCATAATTCTGGTTGCCCTTTGCCTGGAGGAAGTCACAGCCCAGCTCAAGGTACAGAGGCTTCTTTAGCAGTGTGGGAGGAGAAGTGGGAGTGGATTTCACAGAAACCTCTGATCGGGAAGCTGTCTGAGCAGGCTGGTGGGGAATGGCTGCATTCCAGGGGAGTTTCCTAATTGCTGTGCCACCAGGGCATGCTGGGGAGCATACCCAGACCAGTGCTAAACAATCTTGTCTTCAGCTGCCTTTGCCCAAGCACTTGACCGAGGTGTTGTGCCTGAAGGCTCTTTCCTGATTTGGCCCTGCAGGTGAGGTGGGGAAGGAGCATCCTGTTGTGAGAATTTCATCCAGGATTAAGGGATGAGGCCAGCAGATTTCAAGCTCTGTCAAAATAATAAGACTAGGATTCCTTGCCTGATGGCAAAAATACAGGTTCATAGGGATGTAAGACTTCCAGTACCAACAGGTGCCTCACTGAAGATGGTGAAGCTTTGCAGTGCCTTTGAAACCTCCAAGAACTTTTGCCAAATAGCAAAACTGTCTGTTACATGTGTGTTATGCCCCAAAATAACAGAGTAAACTAGGTTTTATACTTGCAGGGATATTTTTTCACTGTGTGAATTCAATAATCTGGTTTTGTACCTAAGCTATGTCCTGCTTGCCTCTTCCCTGGCCCATAACTGACTGCAATTAGAAAAATGTTGTTGTACAATGTCTTCAACATGGGCTTTCTAGTGGGTAAACATTACATCCTGTTTACATGGTGACATCCAGTAAAACAGAAATATGGATGATTTATCCCACTTTTTATTTAGCTGTATTATATGCACTCAGTGTATTTCAAGATTATTAATTAGAACAACTTTATGTGATTTAATCAAAACTTCATGGGTTCTTTGTCCATCATCTTGTCTACTTTAGAAAGTTGTCCCATTCACAGAAAGAGAATTGAAAGCTAGAACAAAATGACAGGAAATGTGAGTTTGCATCTCATTTGCTGACTGTCTGTCTTTATATTTATAGAATTAATTTTATGAAGACAGCAAGTAAATAATTTCATGTGTAGAACAGGCATGCAAGAGTGCCAGTGTTTGAAAAGTAAAGTCCAATTCAAATGAGAAATGTCACAAATTTTAATTAGTGTAACTACCAATGGTTGTCCATCTTCAAATCAAGAAGTCAAATTATCTCAGGTATTACTGAAGGAGTTTGTTAGATATGAGACTAAACCAGATAAACTAGCAGCTGCTTCTGCCTCTAGAAATTTTGACTACATATCCATCTGATACCTATTAAGAGGGGAAAATCTTCATAGCAAGCAAGTTCTGCCTTGCTATGCTGTATGTGGAGACACCAAACTTCTGCTAGCTGGACATGATGGAATAGCTGATTAAAGTAGGCTTGTGTTCTCACATGGCTAGCTGCAGTTTTGGTGAGACACGTGCATTTTCTGACAATAAATCTTGGGGCTGAAATGCCTTTTCTACTGTGTCCACCAACTCTGTATCATCTGTTCCAGTCTTCCTGACTTTGCCAATTTGCTCTAATACCTGTCCATGTCCCTGTGTCCTATTCCCATTCTCCTCAGTTAGCCAATCCTAATTTAATTTATCAGATTTTATCATCTGGGCTCTAATCTCTTTGTTTAGTAAAACCTAGTCCTAGGATCTCAAGGCTCTGGTCTTCTTGGCAGTATCTTCTAGTTCCTCTGGTAACATCCTAGTCCTTACCTCTGTTCTTACCCAGCCAAACCAAGCTGATTTTCTCTTTGCTGTCTGTCCTATCTAGTTCTTTCTGCCTGTTCCATCCTCCTGCCCATCTTAGCAACCTTGTCTTCAATCTTGCCCCAACTTATTTGTCAGGTCAGTCACTGCTTACTCTGTAGAAAATCTCTTCATGAGATTTTATGCCTCTTCCATTGTCTCCTTTCCCCTACCTTTCACTGATCACATTATGGATTCTATTTTAATAGTCTAACTCTGAAAGAAAGAAAGGGAGGACATGTTAAGTCCCTGATGTTGGATAATTGATGGTTGGAGTATCCTCCAAAGTTCCTCTATAATCACTTCTTTGAAGAGGTGGTTCATAATAACAAAAACAGCTGCTTGAAGTTAATATCAAAGTTATCAAACTAACTATAAGCAAATATGACACTTCCTCAATAGACAGAGGCAGATTCTTAAGGCTTGTGTACTGCTGAAGTTTTATGGCATTGTTCCTGAAATCTGCAGTATTCAACTTAACCTGAAATACCAAACACATCTACAAATAGTGATTGTATAAAACATTGCCTGCTAAAGAATGTTTTCAAATGAAGGCAAATGTAAATCATAGATCATAGAATCATAGAATGGCTCAGGTTGGAAGGGACCTTAAAGATCATCTAGCCATGGGCAGGGATGCCACACACTAGACCAGGTTGCCCAGGGTGACATCCAGCCTGGCCTTGAACACTGCCAGGGATGGGGCATCCACAACCTCTCTAGGCAACCTGTTCCAGTTTCTCACCACCCTCTGGGTGAAGAACCTCCTTCTAATCTCTAGTCTAAACCTCCTCTCCTTCAGCTTATATCCATTCCCCCTTGTCCTGTTGCAATCTGAGCAGCTGTAATCCCCCTTTAGGTATTGAAAGGCTGCTAGAAGGTCCCCTCGAAGCCTTCTGTTCTCCAGGCTGAACAATCCCAACTCCTTCAGCCTATCCTCACAGGGGAGGTGCTTTAGTCCTCTCATCATCTTTGTGGCTATCCTTTGGACCCGCTCCAACAGGTCCACATCTTTCTGATGCTGAGGGCCCCAGAACTGGCTGCAGTACTCCAGGTGGGGCCTCACAAGGGCAGGCTAGAGAGGCAGAATCACCTCCTTAGACCTGCTGGTCATGCCTCTCCTGATGCAGCCCAGGATACGGCTGGCTTTATGGGCTGTGAGTATACATCTACCCTCCTATTTATGACTGAAATCCTAGAGGCACAGTGATAACTCTCTGCAGTCAGATTGATCTCGTCATTGGTGACATAAGTAGTAGTCCTCCAGGAATGAATAAATAGACTGACCTTGTGTCTTGTGGAATGAATATCCTGCATCATCCTCAAATGACTCCACCTAAATGCAATGGAATTTAGTTCTAGAATCACTGTAAGAATGAAATAAATGATAGCATGTCAAATGTCAGGATCCAGCTCTCAAAAGCATGGATATTTTTCTCTTGGGAAAAGAGTAGAGCAGTTAAATGAGAGAGGACAGAAAAGAAGAAAGTAAGTAGACATGTTATCACCTGCACATCTCATTTAAAACTTTAACATGCTTTAATTAAGCAGGAGATCTAAAATCAATACAGCAAGACTGTATGTAATAAGACATTGTTTATATATGTTACAACAGTAGCAAGGAAACTATTTAGCCTGCTCTCTTAAAGAAGTAGGACTAATGAAATCATGCTGTTCACCTGTCTGTATCAGCCCACCCTCTGAAAATGGCCAGCTTCAACCATGCAACACAAGCAGAGTTCTCATAGCCACTAAGTTTCTAGAAGTTGTTCAAAATAGCTGGTGAGATGGGCTAATGGTAGGAGCTGTTTTGACAGAGTCAACAGAACTAGCTGTAAAATCACAGCATAATCCTGACTCAGCTATTAAAAACTGCACCAAATGTGCTTGGCCCAGCCACTATCTCCTCCTGCTTCTTCTTACCTCATTTACTGCAGCAGTCATCCAGAGGCTTGTACCTGGGCAGCTTCCCTGGTCTTGTTGTCATGAGTTTGGAAATGTGCTCTTATAGGCAGAAACCATGTTGAAGAAAAGGCTTCCTATGAGTTTCTCTCTCAGTGGACACCAGAAAATTCATGTTAAGTAGTATGACACAAGAAAACTTGAATCGGAGTTTGTGCCTTCTTAGAGGTTCAGTCAGTCAGGCTTAAGCCACAAATCCAAAAGGCAAACAAGTTTCCTTAGATTGATTTTTCACTGAACTGAGTTTTAATTAATCTAACTTTCAACTTTGGTTTCCAGCAGGACAATTACTATGCAGTAGAATGACAGCTTTGGTATCCTTCTCCTGGAAGATGATCAGCTTCATTATTGGAATAATCAGATGAAATCTGGGACTAGCAAATCTTAATTTCATGCTGAATTAGAATACCATGTCCAGTTCTAGACACCAGACTTGAAGAAAGAAGAGAATCAGCTGGAGACAGTCCAGAGAGTGACAAGAAAGATCAGAAGTGTAGAAATTATAACCTAAAAGAAAAAATGGAATAAATTATATTAGTTTAGTCTGACACAGAAAAGACAGAGCGAAGACATTGTAACACAAGAGGTTGCTCCAAAGAGGAAGAGAACAATCTATTTCCCTTGCCTGTGTTTGATAGAACAAGAAGTAATAGGCTTAAATTACAGCAAGGAAGATTGATTTTGGAAATTACAGAAAACTTTAATGTTGAGGGTAGGGAATAGATTGCTTGGCAAGCTTTTGGAGTTTCCGACTCCATCGGAGATCTGTAACATCTTGAATAACTGTTTCCTGCAGACAGGAGGATGGATTGGATGTGTTCTAGAGGTCCCTTCTAGTTCTACTGTATATTTTACTCTAGTAGCAAAACTGTGGTTTAAAATATAGGCTTCATGTACTCTTCTTATACTATCTCATCCCTGTCTTCAAGCAGTGATAAAACCCTTCTGTAGACAAGAGAGTAAACAATGCTATTACACCAGTGATCTTGTAATGAAAAATGGAAATACATCTTGGAATAAACTACTTTTTGATATACCTTCATTTAGATCATTGTGGAGAAGTACTTTGAAAGTTGGCTGCAATAGGGAAAAAACATATAATGTGACAAAATCCATTTGTTTAAAATTACTTTTTCAGCACCTGTTACTGTTGTACTGAATGATATCACTGTAGATCACTCATGTGGGAAATTCAGAAATCAATTGAATAAAATTGCCCTAATTGCATTCAGAATACTAAATATAATTTTAGATTTTTGTTTTATCATTCCTTCTATTCTAAAGATTTAATTTAACTGGAAATATTCGAAGTAGCATTTTAGTTCTTAAAAATTGTATGTAGCATGTGAAATCTATTATAAAACTAAAGGATAGACATTTCAGAGATAACTTTAAAAAATCTCTATTACTGTATTTGTGGTTGAATATTCCAGAATAAAATGAGGAGGCTTACTGCCAACTCACAATCCTCAAACACATGCTCCTGAGTTTTGATCTTTTCATTTGTTTAATTCTGGACAGTCTTTGTTTTTTTTCACAGTTTGCATCATAACTTGAATGCAGTTTCTTGCATTGTCTGTAGTGTGACCAGGGTGTAACACTTCTACTGCAGAATGTCACAGAAATTTGACTCCACTGTTCTGTTTCTTGAATATTTGATTTGCAGAGTTTGTAGTCTGTTCAATTGTGGAAAATTGGGCAAAACCAGGAGCAGAGAAATGGGTTTAAATTCAGGGCAGCAGTGCCCAACCCCAGGCACCTTGCCAGCTGCCTGGGTCCTCTTTCTCCTTTAGCTGCTTAGACCTCAGGAGAGCTTGATCCTGAAGAAGGGCACTGTCAGCTGTCAGAGCTGAGGGCTGAGCTGCCTCTAGTGTCACTGAGCCACACTGAGCTGGGCCTTGGGTCCTGGATCATGGGAAACACTGTCCATCTCTCCTCAGATTTCTAAGATGTAGGCCCTGGAACACCACTGTAGCTTTAGCTTCCAGGTCTATGGCACATGGACTGAATGTGGCTGCCAGGACTCTTCCCCTCACCCCAGGTTTTCTTCAAACCTCCTTCCTCCCTTTCTCTTTTTCATCTGAGGCAGAGGGACATATACATGCAATGGGACCAGTTATGTACTGTGGATACATGTATATAGGTGTAATCCTCTTCTGCCATGAAATAGCTATGTTTGGGTCCAGTGGTACCAGAATTTAGGTGACTCTGCAAGGCTGCAACAGTAGAAATTGATGCATGAGAGGGTGTAGCCACTTACTCAATTAACATAAAACAGCCAAAACTTTGGAGGCTTCACTAGAGTCTAAATGTCAGACATGGATACCCATGCTCCTGCAGATACACATGCCCTGTAGATTTCAGCATGGGGTAGAGTTACCTGAACTTACATTTAAATAAAATTGGTCAGTTATTGGAAGCAGTCTGGCCTCAGTAAGAGGCAGGTCTGTCCATAGAAGTTATTGGCAAGATGCATTGCCTTATCAAAAAAAGGTAGCTTCTACTGTCTGAAGTCAATTGCTTAAAGCAAGCTCAATAGGACCTTGCCACTGATGTTTTACAGATTGCGACCCACAGCAGATTCCTGGAATATGTTAAAACACTGAGTGTTAACAAGACAAAAGTTCACAGTTGTCCATAAAAACACAATAAACAGTAAATAATAAACAATAAACCAGCCCCCTTTTGGGGAATCTTTGCACCATTCAGCAACTCATTGGCATACTTCAAGTTTCCCATGGCTCTAACTCTTAAGAACATATCTTTGGATGAAAACAAGTTTCATAAAGAGTCAAATTTTTAATTGAGAAGCTCAAAATAAAATAGTTGCAAGAAGCAAGAATCTTCACAGATTTTTGGTTTATTTTTAAACCCAGCACCTCTATTCTGAGCATTCATATTCTCTAATGAAGATCAGGCATGTGTTCAAAGTGATTTTGCAGGTACATTTCCTTACATTCAATAGACACAATGGATTTTAAACAGTTTCATAGCAACGGATGGTTCGTGATGGCCATTAACCTAGATAAGTATGTATCAGTTTGGTGCATCCTTAATGGTCCATAATGGTCTGTGGGTAAAAAATTCTTTCTGTTCATCTGTTCCTAAAAGGTGTTTTGTGTGCTGTGGGTTGTTTTTTTTTTTATTTAGTTGGGCTTTTTGTTGTTGTTGTGGTGGTGGTTTTTTGCTTTGGTTTTTGTTTTGTTGTTGTTTAGGTTTCATCTGTGAGGTGGGTTTTTTCCTAGACTTTGTTTTACAGAGCAAGTTATGTGATTTTTTGCATTCAGGAAAAAAAAAATTCATACCAAAGAGCTTTATGGTAAGAGTGTTTACCACAAAAAAGATTTATGTTTCTCTGGAATGTAGTAGCCATAGTATATCCTAGCAGGTAATCAAAACTTCTGGAAGTTAAACATATACCTTGACAACAGCTAAACAGACATTCCTAAATAGTAGAGACTTTTAAATGACTGTTGCTATACCTGCTGGAGTTCAGAAAGACAGTTTCATGTTCTAGTTTTAATATTCAATTCCTTTATTCAGCTGGTAGTTGACATATCTCTTCTGCAGGAGAAAATACTGCTGATACCATGGTAGAGAAGGAAATTGCTGTGATGCCTGATGGATGGAGCCAGCACAAAGTCCTGGGAAGAACAGAACCCAAGTGCCTGTGGAAATGCAGAGCTGGGGTGTAAGAGTCAGTTCTGGGGTGCTGTATCCCCAGAGCCACAGCTGTTGTGTCAGATACTCCTGATGGAGGCATGGTGCTTGCAGTGGGAGGAAGACAGTACATCTTAGAGGAAATTACACCACCTCTCAGTGAGGCATAAGTTTGGCTTAAGTACCTCAGATCCTCCACTCACATAGACAGTTGTGTCAGCATGGTATGTGTGCTAGGGCTTAAGATTTACCTACCTGACACGTGTGCCTTCAGTGGTGTAGCTATGTAGGAAGGCATTTGCAGCACATGCATGGGCTTAATTCCACCCCTGAGACTCTACTAGGGTTTACTATATAGTAACATAAAATTATTTTAAAAATACCACTTTAATATCCTGTGATATGCTCCCAGGTATCTTGCACTGATTCTATGTGATGCATACTTGCATGAACCTGAATGGGACTTACAAAAGCAAGAGCCAAATTTTAGAGCAAATTGGATTAAATGGCTTAATCCTCCATAGTTAAAGACTTTCAGTTTTAATCAAGTCTTGAATCTGAGACTAATAACTCTTAGACTGGATATTTAAAATGACTGAATTTTAAAACCAAATACATATAATCTAATATACATTATCACTGATATGTTTTTATAGCAGTAATTTCTAGAGCTATGAATATTAAAATGACAAATTTCAAAAGCCAGCACAGGCTCCTCCCAAAACTGGGAAATGGGTTGGATTTTATTGTGGTTTTGCCCAGCTGCACCAAAGGTGGTGTCCTGCACAGCTGCAAAGCAAGTCACCCCTATGCAAACTTCTGTAAGGTGCTCTCAGTGAGTTGTGTTGGTGCAATTCTTGTTCCCAGTGATGGGGCAATGCAATACCAACACAATTAATGTGTCTGACAGACAGAAGAGTGAGTCCCAGACCCTTTTGGGTAGTTCCCACCACACTTCTAAGCTTCTTCTCATACAGGATTCATCTCACAGATATTTCACTTTGGGTATCTTCTCACAGATATGTTTATCTGGTTGTCTGGGAATGCATGTGTGTGTGTGTGTGGCCATGTGTGACTGGGGTTAATTCACTTTTTCTCTCTTCTACTTCATACCACAGAGCAGATTTTGATGGTGGCCACCATGTACATGAAAATGAGCTAAGCTTTTAAGAAGTCTGCCTGTACTAGACGTTCTGTAGCTTGTTGTGAGGTGACAAGGGATTGTCTTGGCCTAGCAAAAGGTTTTTTTATTGTATTTGTTAGCTGGGGTTGGAACTGGATGATCTTTGAGGTCCCTTCCAACTCTGACAATTCTATGATCCTATGCTTAAGAAATCATTCTTCAGTATGCTTAAGAAATCATCCTTTTCCCAGGATGACACCTTTACTTTCTGTGGATCAACTTGTCAGGATAAAGGTGCCATGTATAGCAATGGGTAAAAAACCTCTAGCAATGCCTTGCTTTCAGTCTTCTTCTGGAGTTATTATAACTATTCACATGTGAGAGTAGCAAAGGTAGTAAGTGTCCATTAAACTTATCCAAATTCAGCTGAATCTGGTGGTCAAAAGTCTTTAATATCTCTAAGACTTCCACTATTCTGCTAGATTTGATTGAAATTGTCCAGGAGGTTGAAAAATTACCAGGGAAAGCAGGGTAATAGTTGAGTGAATGGATAATGAGCCCACACAAACCTTACTTCCTCAGGACACTATACAACAAAGTGAACAATCTGCTAGATTGGGGCATCTTCAATATTCAACAGCATAGATGTTTTGTTTCAGTTGTTAATCTTACTTCCTGTTTGTAGAGAGAAAATTCAGTTTACTTAACAGAAAAAAATGCTAATCAGTCTTCATCATGCTTGGCTTTTTATTTGGAAAACATTTAAGAGTTAAACTGAATATATTCTACCTCAAGTTAGCTGTAGTTAGCATTTCTGATCAGAACATCCAGTTCTTTCTTCTCTTTTTCCTTTTAAAATTATGTTTTTATTTCAACCACTTTCTACCAGCAGGCAAAGCTCCTGTTACACTCTACCCAGCTGTGAAATCAATATGATTTTCATTACAAAGATAACAGAAACTCTCTTAGAAAGACTGTGAATTGCCAAAGGTCAAATAACAGTCAGTGGCAGAGCTTAGAATTTAGATGTCCTAATTAAAAAATCTTGTGGTGTAAATATATTAGTGAAAGGCACCCTGAGATATGTTTGCATTAGGATGGCAACAATTTTAAACTATTACATTGCTTCTTTAATTACTGTAGTTCTCTGGTTTATGATAGTTTCTTGTAAAATAGGTATTAGCTCCTGTTTACTTTTTTTAATTCACAATTATTTGAGGGTGATTAGATTAGCAAGTGTAACAGTCACAGAAGAGATAACATATCTAGTAAGATTTCTGTCATATTGGACTCTAAAAATCACACATAAACTAAATGAATGGGAGCATCAGTTATTTTTGTGATGTATGACTTCATTAACAAGAGGAAGTACAGAGTCAGACTGAAAGCAGCACTTGAGTGTTTCAGCCACAGCAGCTAATTCTATTTAAATTAAAAATAGCATTTTAAAATAAATATTATTACTCTTCCAATGATCATCCTTGATCTCTTCTTATTAGACCTTAATTTTTCCAGCAGTTAAGTTACATCTGCCTTATCATGGATGAAAATAACAGGAAATCAGTTATTTTGTTACTTGTATTTATTTGATAATCCTCTCTCCCATCTCTCTCTTTTGATTTAAATTCTGTCTTTCCTGTCCATATATTAAAACAGTAAACTCAGATTGCCAAATATTGTGGATTTTAACAGAAAAAGTTCTTCACCTTGCAGCTGAAGGCTTTTTACGTTATTGTGCTCCCTCTGCTGGATAGTGCCTCTTCGTTTTTTATTCCCTGAGCTGTACCAATACCCCTGTTCTATATGCAAGGACTCCCACTGTCTTCCTGCAAGAGGTACAAAATGTGGGAATGCCTCATTTTGGTCTCAGATGACATGGAAGGTGACAGCTGTAGGCTAGGAAAAATCCTGTTGTCTGGCAGCTTAGAGCAATCGACAGCCTTTGGTGGGCATTTGGGGAGCAATTATTTACTATCTCCTGAACAAAACCAGATGGACACTAAATAGCCTTCTTTCAGTTGTATAACTTAGGGAGGATGATGCTGATTCTCATACTCTTGTAAGTACAACAGTATCCTCAGATGTCCCTGTAATGTTATTAGTGTCTCAGGCTCGGTGGGGTGGTTCTCTTGTATCTTTGTTGAATCTTCCAGAGTGGCTGCTGGACCAGTGTTTGCTCAGTGGAGAAAGCAAACATGCTCTCATGCTCAGCACCAGCCCCATGGCAAGGTGGTAGCTCAGTACTTCCCATCTCCAGTGCAGGGAGGCAGAAAGGAGGGAGAGCAATGCTCCAGTTTTGTTTTTACAAGTGATTTTGGTCTTTAGGGCCTTTGACATAATGGGGTGTTTTGGCCTTGCTCTCCTGCTCGCCTTTTTCCTACTGCTGTCACTTGGTGAACCTGGCTTCATCCTACTTTCTTTCCTTCCCTCCTAGTGGGATGTGACTGGGGTGGGCACCCCCAGCCCAGGTGGTCCTGTCCCACAGCATTCTCTCATGGCCCTGGAGCCTCCTGACTCAGCAAGGTCACCCAGGCCCTTCCCCATGGGTCACTGTCTGACCAGCCAGCCTCTGGGTTCCACAACCTCCCAGCTCTTCTCTCTGTGCTGGCTGACCCAGTTGGTCCTATGGAAAGGGTGTGGAAGCTCAACATCCACTTCAGTTGCAGGTGATTTACTCACCTGAGCTGCTTCTTCCTGGATCTTGTCCCATGCTTTTGCCAGGGAAGCTGGATACCTTTGCAGTTTCCTTCAGATTTAATGTGATGTTACAAATACTGCTGCATATTAGTAACATTGAACCAAGAGTTACTTTTCAGCTTGGCTTGACTGCCCTTACAGATCAGCTTTCCAATATTTCAATAGAGATCAGACTGGTAACATATTCCTGAAAAGAAGTAAAAAATGGCCAGTTGTTGGGTGCAATAACTTATTATAGAAAAGCAGTAACTATTTGATCCCTGGTTCAACTAGGAGACTCATTTTGGAAAAAGGTATTATAGACAAATTCTAGTTAAGGGTTTTTTTCTGAGCTCAGTCTTAAATTTCAGTTTCTGGATAGATAAAATTATATTCAAAGCCTTTGATTCTCCCAGACAGTCTTCAAGTGAAGTAATCAGCATAAACAAAAATGAATTCCATGTGGATGTACACTTTCCTTTACAAGAAAAGTTGCCTTTTAAAATCCATTTCTAAAAAACCAAACTGGTTAAAAGAGTACATTTTGAATTCTTAAAACCTTCAGTTCTTCCTATTCAGAAAAAAAGACAGATGATTAATGCATTTTCCTTATGGTAAAATAATAAAAGCTTGTGTTGTTGAACAAATATTCTTCCTTAATTTAGTGACACCTTAACAAAATTGGTATTGCTGTTTTCAGGGCAACTTGTCCTAGGGTGAATCCTCTCTGTTGAACCAAGTCAGGGCAATGAGAGTTCTGATGATGGTGGGGCTGGGCTGGTGCAGCCTGCAAAAACTTCTGCAGAAGGGACTCTCTGTGGAGGAGCTTCCAGGATGGGATTGAAAATCATTTGCCTCGGATACCTTTTGAGTTATAGCAACTGAAACACTTGACAGTGCTTGTCTCAGTAAGAGCACACACCATATGCTTTGGGAACATTCCCAAGCAGAGTATTACCGAACTAGAGCCCTGGTGAGCTCATTAATACTCCCCTTGTCCCATTCAGTGGGACTAATTCAGCAGCCCCTGAAGGTGCTGAAAAGAGTCAAGTTGTCTTTAGGATGCTTTGAATAAAACCTTAGATTAATTTTGCATAATTTAAGTCACACTGGTGGAATTATTTTTTGAAGATATAAATGTTAGCTTATTTGTCTGTTTCTTTATTCCAAGCTGCCTGTTTTCTTCCACCTTATGAAGGACACTGATGTGAAATGGAAGAAGGAATATGTTTTTACAGCAGGATTTGAATTTGTGTACATTACTGCTATTTTCCTATGGTTTTTCCAGAGAACTGGAATAAGCTTGCACTGGCATTCCATAGAATACTAATTCATATGCAAATTTATATGTTGACCAAGTCTTTTCTCCAAATACATGATCAGTTGATGGGAAGAACTGTGGAAATTTTATAGTTGATGTAGATAAAGAAAGCACCAGTTTAAGCTGTTGTAGTTCATTCTTTGTTGATTTCTGGTCACACAACATCAAAGAGGAATGATCTGTTGCAAAATGACTTACTATATGTAAGAGAAGAAGAATTGGACTTTGCCAAAAAGAATCCATCCCTGCTTCCCAGACCCCAATATTTTTCCAGACTGTTTTTCTTCATATGCTGGAAAATTTTCTTTTTACTCCCTTTGATTTTAACAGCAGATTTTAATTTTTCTTTTGGAACAAAAAAAAAAAGAAAGAATAAAGAACAGGATATGTGGGGAGTGAGGAAGAATGAAGCTAGAAACCAAACAGACAAAAGATACTATTTCAAGTAAGTATATTTATGGTAGTGGGAGGGAAACTTAGATCAAATAAGAAGAAAGAAATGAAGAAGATCTACTCTGGATTCTAGTGATGTAGTAACAGCTGTTGTTACAGTATCCCACTTTTTGAATTAAATATTGATAGCAAAAAAAAATGAATAAAAGACTGAGTAAACTGAAATGTGTGTTCTGCCTTCCTAAAGCTTTTTTTTCAGCATCTGGAGTACCAGAATCAACACCCTTTTATACAATTAATAGCATTAAATAATGACATCAGCTGACAGGAAATAAGAAAGTTCCTATGGCAACTAAAAATAAGCACAGGAGGAAAAACGCATCAAATGCTGTCAGCAGACAGCATAAAAGGCAGCTGGATGTAGATAATAGCACAAGAGCATACACAGAAATCTTACTTGTAAATATACACTTTTGGATAGCTTTAACTGGTCATTTTTTGGTTGGTTTGTTGTTTTGTGGGGGTTTTTTTGGTTGTTATTTGGTCTGGGGTTTTTTACTCAAAACAAGAATGGGATATGTTGGTTGCAGCATCTACTGATCAATAGCTCAACTTGTTTTGCTGAGCTAGGCTTCTGGTTTAAGGCCTGTGAAACACAGGGGCAGAGCCCCACATCTTCAGGAAAACAGATGTATCCCCTCGGATTCCCACACTGTTCAGAAAGCCCTCGGGTGCTTCAAATCTCCTGCATGTCTGCCACTTTCTCTCCAGGTTACTCTTTGGTCTGTGCTCACAGAACGTTTTTGATACAAGCAGAAGTGCCATATGTCTGGTAGAAATGTGACTTGTGGAAGAAAAAGGGCTGTACATGTCATGTAGACACTACCTACATGTGCAACTGTGTTCATTTAGAGTTATTTTAAGCTTGAGAAAGTGTAGGTGATAAAATCCCTGGTGGAGGAGAAACCTGAGTGTGCAGCTGCACCACTGAGGCTACAGCTGGGCCACGTGTGAGCTGCTTCTTATCACAGTGGGAGAAGTAGTTTAGAAGACAATTTAACTCTTGAAATTCCTGGGTTATCTGCTTTTCCTACCTATCTGATCTTCTTCCCTTCACCTGTCATAAAAAGCAACACCAACCCCCACCAGACCTGTGCAGGCAGGGCAGAGAGAGCTCCCCTTTGCTCTCCTTGCTCTGAAGATGATGTTGCCGCTGAAGATGGAACCAGGCTCCCCCTTCTGATACATGGATGTAGCTGTTTTCAGAATAAAACTCTGCTGAGCAATGCTGCATCTCTCCACACGACCGTGCTGAGGTGGCTCTGCTCACCAGGGCTTGGTGGGGAGACAAACCCACCGTCAGTTTCTTGGCAGGCTCGGGAAACTTGGTTACTGAACAGGAGAACATTCAGCTCTGCAGATGGCAGTGGGATTGTATTTCTCCCCTGTTAATTCTATCCTGTTAAGTGATAAAAATGAGTTTATTAATGTCAACTCTGACATTATGAGATGGTGTGGGAGAATGCCAAAGCAGGACCAAAATCAAAGGGCTGGGAGATACGTAGTTGGACTGCCCTGAGGCCAGTAGAGGCCTTTAGCTTTACTCAGGACTTTTGTAATTTTTGATTTTTTATGTGTCTCTGCTGATTGCTGACCCAAATTTTGAATTCATCACTCCAATAAAAGGCAACTCTGTTGTTCCAAAGACAACTTCACTTCAGTCTTAATATTACAAAACTGAGAGGACCTCATGGGGCAAGAAGCCCACTCCTCAGCTGTGGTGGGGAAATACATCATACAGTTGCTTCCATAGATTAGATTTGATGTGTTTCTATATGCATGTATACTCTTCCCACTCCTGTTCTGCCGTGCTTATATGATAGTGTACTGCAGATGTAACTCATCATTATGTGAGTCAGGCTGCAAGTCAACACATGTAACCACAGGCATGTGGAGTATGAATAGATACCAGCCACTGATACTGTTATAGCTTACTCTGCAGTTTGGGTATGTACAGGCTGTTGTGAACAATGCCCTGCCCCTGTGTGGACTATACTTGCACTGCCTGCAAGTATCTACATGCACAACTCCAGAGACATTTAGGAACTGATCATTAGGTAGTCCACAGCAAAACAGCATAAACTGGGTGACAGAGTCACTCAAAGGGAACAACTTTCTCAAACTGGCTGGCAAGAACAAGCATAAACATGTTGTGTTGTTCTCTGACATAATTAGCACAGCAAAGAAATTAGCTGTCTTCTGATTGGGTAAAGGTGTATACTACACATTAGTGCTCCAGCAAACAAAAATGCTTCTGAAATGATCTGAACCAGGATGCCACTGTAAAGGAAAATTGCACATTATGGTGCAGCAGAAATTCAGGGGATGGCAGCTGAGTATTGCCAGCTACCTCTGGATCCATAACAAACTCATTCTCATTTGTGTCCTGGCTACCAGAGCAGCCTGCATCTATGGGAGCTGTGGGTCCTGTGTCAGGAAATATTTGGTCTTTGAGCCATGAGTACCAGCTAGCAGTGTTGGGCAGGTACAGCCCGGAGCAGGAGGCAAGGTGAACGGCACAACTCTCCCTACCCTTCTTCCCTCCTGTCTGTCAGTACCCTGTGCTCTTCAACAGCTACAGGAACTTATTGACTGCTTTCCTGTTGCTACTACAGAGCTGGGTAATTGCAATGATTACAATGATGAGGTTACAAGGAAGGTTTTCCTCTTCTGCTTGTGAAATGCTGCAGTTCACCCCACCTTATATTTGGGGCAGCTGGTAGATTTGCAGATTGTATGAATGAGTGCTGCAGGAGTAATCCTCTTGTTTTTTCTCCCCACATCTAGGGTACATTCTTCACCTTGTGTGAACTAGCAGGGCAGTAAAATAGGCAGCACATCTACTTTATGTGAGCCAGACTTGACATTTAATTTACTCTCTCATATTCATATTCTGATAACTGAGGTGAAAATAGCAACAACTGATGACAAGCAAACAAAGCAACAGTCACCTAGTAATTTTTGTTCCTTGGTTGAACAGATATTAATGATTTGCTGAAGACTCTGAACACAAGTATTAAGAAAGAAATAGAAGAAATGAAATAGTTTGAATGTTTGTACTAAACAAGCTCTAAAGAAGACATTGTGATTAAAAAGTTTAGGTTGGGTTTTTGCTTTGTTTTGTTTAGAAATACATTTTTTAAAGTAGGAAATAATATGTATCTTAAAATTTTAATTCTTTTAGTTGTAGCACAGAATTAATTAGGGCCTTGTACCTAACACCTGTAAGACCTGTACACTGCTTTTAGTGGCTCAGAACATCACTGCTGAACTGCTGACTGCTCAAAATGCCAACATTTATGGAGGTTTAGGTTTTAAAAATATCTGCAAAGCACAAAAAACAGTTCTCCTTTGAAAAATGTGATTCAAAGAATGCAAATGCTCAAAGTATTTCAGAATTCTTGTTTGTGGAAGGGGTAAATGAAAGGTCATTATTCTCTCCTGTGTCATCTTTTGCTGTAATAAAGTCCAGCTCCATTGAACCTGCTAAACCTTTTGACAACAGTTATTTGGCTTATCTGTGCTGGTGCAAAAATTTCTCCTCTAGCAACAGTAACAACTTTTTTTTGGCAAGTGTGGCTCACTCAGATTAGTCAATCCAACACTGGCCACAGGGAAGACCCAGAAACTGAGAGGGAGCCTGTGTTGATCATCACTATTTCAGCAAAGGCAGCTGCTGAAAATGTTATGGCTGGTGTAGGACAGAGGAGGCAAAGGCACTCACACAGGATCTGAAGCTCAGGTAACTCCTGCTGATCTAGTACATGAATAAATTCCTAAAAGAAAAACCCTTTTCAGCTGGAGCAAGTGAAATTAAGAAAAGGAAAAACAGGAATGCCTTTGCATGTGTAGTGTGATGGGTTTTTCCTTCACAGAATGACTAGTGTTTAGTGAGAATTTTGTGATAACAGATCTCTTGTTTAGTGGATCACTTGCAGATTAGGATTGACAATTATCTTCACCTCTTAATATTTCAATAATAAAATGACACTGATCATTTGTGGATAGTATACTTGGAATAAAATATTTACAATGACTTTGCAAGACCTTAAACATTTTCAGAAACAAATAAAAAGTCTATCTCTGCATGGGCATCTCAGAAACTGAAGGAAATTCAGACATCAGTGGGTCAAACATTCTGTTGGCATAGCTGGCTTATTCTGTTGGAAAGAACTTTTCTCACTAAAAACAAATGTGAAGTGTCTTGTGCTCAGATAATTTAGAGCAGACTCTTTCATGTGCTTATTCCTAAGGCATGCAAAACATTTTTGACTATTATTGAAATGAAAGATGAAATGTTTAGTACCTTGAAGGACTGGGCCACCAGTAATCAAGGCTGATTGCACATTCTCGGGACCTCAGGCAATGCAGTAATCCCATCCACTAAATGACCTGCTGTACTTAATAAATACAGCCATCTCAGTGGAAACTCATTGCATAAATTTAAACTGAAAATCATAAGAATTTTTTTATTGTATTAGTAAATTAAAAATAATTCATTGCTCCTTCAAAACTGAGAGTACATTTCTTTTAACTTTGAGTGCACAGGGTTTTTTTTCCTTTTCAGTACATTTCTATTTCTTCAGCAGGTGTGATTTGGAAAAGAGAAATAGATGGCTGATACATTAAAATCAATCATGATAGCAAGTTTAATATTGAAAAAGTTCTTCAGATATTCTGGAAAAAAAATCCAAGTGGTGACAAAATGTAGCATGATGGTTAGTGCTCATTTACTATATTGAGAAATATGCTGTAGTTTAATTTTCCTCATGTTCATAAATGGTTGTTAACTTTACTGGGAAGTCCAACCTATACCACAGCTTTTGAGATAACCAGGTTATCTTGGACATGCAGCTTAAAATGCATGTGGCAGAAGGGTATATGACAGGCATAAGACACTGTCCAGAGCCCAGTGCAGTGCATAAATATCATTTGCTTACTACAGAATATGTTTGTAATTTTATGCTAATGTATGATGCAGAAACTTTTCCAAAAAGTCTAGCAGGAGTGTTTGAAATCTTCTTATTTTAAGTCACAGGATTAATTTATTAAGTGTGGGCTCCAGATCCCTGTTCCAAGTTCAGGCTCTTCAAGGCTGGTCACACAGGAATGCCTACTGGCCAGGAATCTCCTGATCACAAAGGACACATGACAGAGGGGAAGCTGCCAGAAACCTCCTTTAGTTGAAGGCTGTGGTGGTAAGAATGAAAACCTTTGGGGCTTGTACCCACAATCAAGTGCTGATGGTCTGAGCTGAGAAATAGGGGCTCCAGTAGTGGCAGCTTTCCCAATGAGAGGCATAAAGTGGAGGAGAGGAGCTAGGGACCCTCCAGCAGATGGGACAGGTCCCTTGGGCTACCTCTGCAATGCTAAACAAAGCAAAACCAGAGAGGCTTCCTGGCCCTTTGGCCACCAAACACAGGCTGTCCACATCCACCCTACACAGCCCTTGGCTCTGTGGCTCTTCCAGAAGTCCTGTGGCATGCCCATGACTGTCGCTCAGAGCTGGTTCGCGTTTGCTTTTGTGAGGCGGAAGCATCTGTCCTGTTGCATTCATTGATGTGAAGCTGAAGGTACACCTTGGGTTCCCTGGGCCAAGGCACAGGGCAGTCAGGGTGCACAGTCTGCTGGGACAGTGGTGTGGGCAGTCTCAGGTGGAAGCAGAGCTGAAGGACATTGGAAAAATTAAATAGTGTGGGTGATTTCCAGCCTGGTACCTTGACCCTCTTATTTAGCAGGTGAGAGACTCTAACCAAAGTATCTGTCTCGGGTAAAGGTTTAGCCTGACCTTTTTTTCAGCTGTCACCTTGTGTTCATGGACAACCTGCTGTTAAAGAGGGCTGCTTTGTGAAATTACATCAAAGAGGGATTTTTACTGTTTGTCATTGGACTGTGTTTTGGTGCTAAATCACATCAGCCCAAGAAAGATGTCAAGACAAAATGGGAAATGCGTTGCTGCTGTCATCCCAAGTTTTGTTTACATTTCTCTACATTAAAGCTCTGATTCCTGTAGGAGTTCTGAGATTGATCTTGTTCTTGTCTCTTCTGGGTTTCTGGAATATATTGTTAAGTACTAAATCAGGTCGCAGTGCTGCTTGTATTATGTTTACATATTGTAAAATCATATCCTAGGAAAGCAACTCAGCACTTAAAGCCATAAGATTATAATTTTCAGCTTAGCCATCCTGCATTTTGTTATTATTTTCATGTGTTAACCTTAGGTATTTAAAAAATGTTAAAAGGATACAAAGCTTTGAAAGTCAAGCAGTAAAATATAATTCTGAGGGGTTTTTTTTCTGGCCTTAATCTGTGCAATTTTAACAAAGCTTCCTTTGGGCTTGTGCACTGTAATCAGTCTTTAATTAAGAGAACACATACTACTTTTTTTGTCCTTGAAGATGGACCTCTTCTAAAGTCAGACACCTGGCATGAAACCATGCTGCATATGGATGGTCCATTAATGAACTCAGTCTTTGATTTTATCTTTGTGTTCACTGAGCATCCAATGCCTTATTCATTTCATATTGTGCAAACTTGCTGTAATGCAGAATTATTTGTTTCCTTATGACCATTTCTGTCACGTTCATCATGAGTGTACTCAGCTGTTTTGCAAGCTGTAAAGAACTTATTGCCATGCTCCTTGGCTGCAATGAAGAGTATTATTAGTGGCATTTTTCAGATAATAAGCTGAAGCAGAGGAATATAAATAATAACTTTAACTACAACTTTTGGACATTGAGTAAGAAAACAATAGACAACTATTCCTCAGACTTTATTTGGTGGCAGTACAACCCTCCCCAGTGTTAGATGTGGGTGTGAGAGCACCATGTTCCTGCAGGACAAATGCAGCCTCCTGTCTGAACTAGGCACCCATCTGGGCACCCATCCTTCCATAGACCATGGCTTTGTGAAAAGGCTTTGTGAGATTAGCTAGGTAAAAGGGCTTGAAAGGAGACCAATGGCTTTTCCTTTCTGATCACACCACAGGGAGAGGTCTCACAATGCAGCCACATTGTGTAATCTCTACCTTGATTTTATACCCAGGTGTCCAAGAAGGCCAACAGCATCCTGGCTTGTATCAGAAATAGTATGACCAGCAGGAGCAGGGAGGTGATCTTGCCATTGTACTTGGCACTGGTGAGGCAGCACCTTGAGTACTGGTTGTGGTTTTGGGCACTGCAGTATAGGAAAGACATTGAGGTGCTGCAGAGGGTGCAGAGAATGACAGCTAGGCTTATCAGAGGTCTGGAGAACAGGCCTTATGAGGAGAGGATGGGGGAGCTGGGGCTATTTAGCCTGGAGAAGAGGCTGTGGGGAGACCTTATTGCTCTCTTCAGCTACCTGAAAGGAGATTGTAGAGAGGCGAGTGTTGGCCTCATCTCCCTTGTGACTAGTGACAGGACTAGAGGGAATGGGCTTAAGCTGTGCCAGGGCAGGTTTAGATTGGATATTAGGAAAAATTTCTTCACCAAAAGAGTGGTGAGATATTGGAATAGGCTGCCCAGGGAGGTGGTGGAGTCACCATCCCTGGAGGTGTTTGAAAAAGGGTAGATGTGGCACTTAGGGGGATGGTTTAGAGCTTACAGAAGTGTAGGGCTATCAGTTGGACTTGATGATCTTGAAGGTCCTTTCCAACTGTAATAATTCTATGATTCTGTGATTCGTGTCTGGCTCCATGACCAGCATATCTGAGCAGAGCAATTTTAAGGGAAGTGTTGTCTTAGCTTCCTTTATCCTGGGGTCAGAAAGAAAGCAGGCTTACCTTGGACAGAATCCTTGGAAATGCTATTTATCAACTGCTACTAAGCATATGCAATCAGATATTTTCTCAATTATTTATAACTTGGCTACATTTGAGCATCATACCCCTCCATGCACATAGATGAGCAACAAAAGGCTTATCCATCACACAAAGGCTATTCAATGCCAAATTTCACTTCCTTGCCTCAAGTCATTCCAGTGCCAGAAATTATTGACAAAACTGCTGTAATAAACACTTGTAAATAGTATGATTGGCAAATAATATATTTTCTGCTGACTTTATTATTGGGAACAACTGGACAATTTATGATGACACTCTTTTGGAAAACAGACATGGAAAATTTCAGCCCCAACACTTAAATTCTGAAAGAGTTTTGAAGGACTGAAATGAAGGGTTTTTAATGGGAAGAGTTTGGCAGCATTAACTACAAAGAGCCTTAGACTTTCAGTCTGCAATTGCTTTTCTCACACTGTGAGTTGCAAATCACCTCTACCCCTAATTCTCCCCAGAGCCACAGTCCCTGATAAGACACCCAGGAATTTTTCCTTTCTTTTTTTTAATATGGGACATGGGGGTAGAGAGGTTGAGTAGCTCTAGTCTATAGTACTGCTATGAAGACAGCACTGCTAAAAGCATATGTGGAAATACATGAATATAAAATAAGAAGCAGAAACAAGGTTTAGGTACAAGGTACACAAAACATGTAATGAAATTTTGCAGTTCACTCATCTCTCTGGAATGAGTAGGAATAGTGCTGTTATTTTCATAGCTGAGAACTTCCATTTGTTAGAATCAGTGTAGGGTATTTACAGTTTTGGTTTGTTTTTAATTATGTGAATTTGATGTGAGAAAGATGCAGACTGTAATATTGTATTAACATGAGTCCTGTCCACAGATGGAAAAGTCAGTGTGTACTTCATAGGGCAGATAACTTACAGAGACTGTACAGGAAGAAAGTTGTGTGGCTGTGGTATAAATGCTGTTGTTTTGACTTTGCTCAAAGAAATCCCAAGCTTATGATTCTGGTAGCATATGCTTAAAAATAAGAAAGCCAAAGGGCCTTGTCTTTGAAGTGTTTCTTAGCTTCAGATAAAGACAATATATTGTAGGATCTGTGCAGGAACTCCTTTAACAGCATGGGGTTAAAAAGTGCTTATTTTTACATCTTTGGGAATTGTCAGTCATTTTTGTACCTGTTTATTTCACAGTCAGATTCCAATTACAACCTGCTGCTAGGAAACCTGCCAATAAAAGTTGGAAAATACAGCATAGAAGACATTATTATACACTGAGGTATCATCAAGATAGTTGTGTGCATTTGGGAGTGGGTGAGAGACAGCAGCAGCAAGGAAGTCTTTTTCATTTCTCTTGCTAGGCATAACCCAGTGAACTTCTTGTGACTGGGAAGATTACCCTAGCACATTGCAGAAAACAGGCTTTCACTATGAGCATGTTCATTCCCCAACTGCATGTGTTAGGAGGAAATAAAAAAGCCAGATTGTTATGATTGATAATACAGGATTGATTGGACATGACTACACTGTAAGAATCAATACCTGAGACATGTTTTACCAGAGTGGTGGTAGAATTATTCATATTTAAGATTTGAGAGGTCTGGCTAAGAAGTTTATCCTAACTAAAAGAACAGTCTTTTGGACTAGGAGCTAGCAATTTGTGTTTGTTCCCCCCTCCCCATTGCTCATCAAAGGCAATTTGGGGTGTGCTTCACAGTATAGGTTCCACCAAGAACCATCTATCCACACCTTCACTGTATTTACTATGTGAGTCCTTCTTAGACCTATAGCAGCTAGCAAGTTACTGAAAGAGTCTGTCTCTGCTGGAGATGGATACCTGGCTTTGTTAATACCAAAATTATTTCTCTGTCTCTTTATTTCTTTCTTTTTTTTCTTTATTGCTTGTCTTTTTCTTTCTTTCTCTTTCTTTCTTTTATTTTTTTCTTTCTTTCTTCTTTTTTTTTAAATGTATTTCCTGACACAATCTATAGGCTGGATCTCTGCAATCACTTGGCAGAGCACAGGGCAGCAGAGGGGGCAAGGCTGTCCAAATATTGTTTTGCTATGGTCATGGTTAATAAAGCTCCTGTCTGACCTGTCCTAAATTGTACCTGTGTTTTTACACTCTTTTATTCCCCAAATCTTTGACACCAACCTGCAACCCCAGAATTAGATAGTAGCAAGGTTCTTACCATAGGATAACAAGAAAGTCAGTTGTATATTAAAATAAAAATCTCTTCCCCCCCCCCCTTATTCTCCAGGGTTTTAAGCCTTTTAGTGGTCTTTACACTACATTTCAGTAATCTTTATCTTCAGGAATTCAAGCAACTTTTTTGGCCCAAAGGAACAACTTCAAAAGTGAACTATTTTTCTTAGCAAGACAACATCCACTCTGAACAGAAACATATTACCTGGAATTTATAATATAATATTGTTTTTCTGAGTCATCATAGTGAATCTACATTAGTTTATTATCACTTACATTCAGCCCAAATACATTATCTAAATGACATTGGGTAGCTTGTGTATCTGAACATTGAAGTCTTATAAATAGTAGCTGCTTCTCTGCTTTAGAACTTGCATGGCCAAAATGTTTTTTTGTAATGAACATTTGTTTATTAAAAGTGATAAAATCTTAGGCAAGGCATTAAAGCAAGATTGGGACAATAGAAGCACACACTGAAAGAAAAACAAATATATTTCACTCTGTGTTGGAGTACCCACAACCCTACTGAATTACATCTGCCTGGGTGTGAGTTTCCTGACTAACACCATGTCCATGCTGGCAGGAGGAGACCAAAAGGTGTGAGGATCTGCCCCAGTTTTTGGAGGGCTGTGGAGTGCCCACCCATTCTGCTCACCCTTCCATGCCTTCCCAAACCCCAGGGACCTGTAGGAGACCTGCCTCCACCATCTGCAGCTTCTACTTGACATGACAGAATTCACTGGCTTACTGTGACTTTCGTTGGGCTGAACTCAGCAGGAGGCATGCTGAGCTGAGATTCCCTCAGAATCACTCATTTTAGCCACAGAGGCTAGTTGTCTGCCTCACTGCTTCTGTTGTCATGTCCTGTGTTTCTTAAGGTAATAATTGCTGCTGCTGCTGGACTAGTGCTGTTGTCACTGCACATGTGTAGCTACATAACATCATCTACTCAGACAATGAGTATATTTCATATTTGTAGACACTATCACATATGATTAAAAGATTTTTAATCTCAAAGTACAACCCATAAACATCAGAGCTTATGTGTATGCTTACCAACATAAAAAGGCTGTCTTGTTTTCTTTCAGTTGGAAGTTTCTATTTAAAATAAATACACTTGACTTTAAAACCAGTATTTTACATTCAGGCCAATTTTCAGCCTGTACAAGGCCTAAACTTAATCTGGTTATTCTCTGATGTTAATGAGTTCAAAAATGCTTTTTTTTCCAATAGGAAAGATATCTTCTGTATCTCTAAGGCCAACCTGAGTTAAATGACTTTGTCCAATAGTATGTATCACATTGTGTAAGTTCCCAGAATGGATGTATGCTTTGCTTTTTGTTTGTTTTCTTTTGTTGTTACTTTGGAGATTTTTCAGTTTCTACTGTATGGAAGAAGCTTCTCTGAATTACTTCCAGTGGCATTTTTAGTTGTGAGTTGGCAATGTATTTTCATTTGTGTTACTTCATCTAAAGCTGAAGGACTGACTTAGAAGAGCAGAAAAATTTTTCTACTTTCCAGTTTACAAACAAAACCCTAAATGGACAAGAAAACCATTGTGTGAATATGAAAATGAAAGGATACCTGGATGTATTCACAGAGATATTTTTGCATGTATGGCTGCTTTTCAGAAGTGCCTCAGCATCTTACTGGCACTAATTTTGATGGAGAAGAAGCAGCTGGCCTGTGCAGTATTCCTGAAATGCCACAAGGTAATGAACTGCTTTATTAGGCACCAAATACCTTTGCAAATCAGGCTTATGATGACCAGAAGCAATCTATCAGTTCACTAACTACAATTAATATTTCTTTAGTGTAATAAACTAGTTACAAATGCCTATTTCCCCTTGAATTTCAACAACAGATAGAAGGTCATTTATTTTACCTGCAGAAACAATTTTAACAAGCTCTTTTTGTGTGTTCTGAAAATTTTATTTCTAACTTTCAGCTGAATACTATTCATAAAAAGTTCAAAACAAAATTATTACCAGCAAACGCACCCATCAGTATGATCTGGTATAAATATAGACATACAACTAATCATCTGAATCAAGGTATGTGGGACAGATGGAAAAAATGTGATCAGGTATTGTAAAAATACCAAGTTTAGCATAACTACAGATAAAGTTTCAAATGATCATGCCAATCAATGAAAATTAGACTTTACTCAGGGAATAGCTAAGTGGTCTACTATAACTGTGCCCCTAGGTAGAGTTGACAGGGAGATGCAGGGTGTAGACCAAGCAGGGTTTGAGCCCAGCTATGCACCTGGTGCCAGCTGCAACCCACTTGGCACAGGGAGCACAGGCTGCCATGAGGAAGGTTCTGAGTGGTTTGTTCTCTGCTTTGCCAGTGACACTTGTCTCCTCTCAACTCCCTGAGGAGCACAAAGGTGACTGGTGAATGCCACACTTCGTGGAGATGGTGAAATAGGGCTTCAAATGAGTGTCAAGGGAATGGCTTAATTCAGTGAACTGAAGGCCTAGACCTGTTAACACAACACCTAGATTTGTCTTAGTGAGGTTTATGAGTTAGGGTCTAGAGGGTAAAGGTGGCATCTGCTTGTAATGGAAGTACTGTTAAAGTCCTGATGGCCATTTGCAGTCATGCTGGTGCTTACCTGACCTGCCAACAGTGTGGAAGACAGTCCCCTCAGCTAGAGAGTAGTGACAGCTCTGAAGGGAACAGCACAGCACATGGCACACGAGCAGCCCAGAGTGTGACCCTCAGGGAGGCAGTGATGCCAACAGCAGCATTGGTGGAAAGCCTCATCAGGACAAAAGTGGGACCTGAGAGGGTTAATTTCACAGGGTGGGTCACCCTTGTGGGGCAGGTCCTGCAGCAGGAATGACCATGCTAACTTTAAAATGCCCCATCTGTAGCTGTGCTGGTTGCTGCCAGCCCTTCGTGAATATTATGTGATATCCCTCTTGCAGGGAAAACTTCCTTGAAGAGAAAAAGAAGAGACATGCAAACACTTAGAGTGATGGAAAGCCAGGGCCATCTCCCTGCAAATCCCTGTCTCTTGTCACCTCCTCCCTCCTGCCAGCATCCTGGTGCTGCTCCCAGTGCATTCCCAGTGCTTTGGGATACTTATTGAAACTGCTGGAAATATTCCTGTCGACTTCAAGAGTCTTTTCCTTCCCCAAGTATGTGTTGAAGGGCTCTGGCCTCTGAATCTCTCATTTCATCTACAATCTTGCATCGTTTTGTCAAAAGGATGGGGTGGAAGAGATCCTGTATCCTGCATGAAAACCCAAAGGGATGTAAAGAATTATTCTCTTCACCAGGTCATGCCCTGATTTCACTCAGTCTTAAAATCAGCCTTTCTCACTCTTCTCTATCAGCTCCACTACATTTTGGAAAAAAAGATGAGTTGCTTCCCTGACATAGCAGAGGCTGTTCATCCCCAAAATGTTTAACACAAAAATGTTTCCATTCATGTAACACCACTTGTACACACAGAGGCTATAGTGCACACAGGTGTGCTGAGTATCAGGCCAATTTCTGCTTTTTAGCTTCAAAAGGGGCTTTCTTGTTAGTAAATCCCATGGAATTTTTTTTCACTACTATATTCTTAGTGACATTTTTTTTTGGGTCACAGAAAGATAAAAATCAAGAGACATTTACTATTTATATAAATATTCCATGCTTATCGCTCATAAGGAGCAATTTAAAATGACAAATCACTCTTCTATAAATCAAATATAGACAGACAACTTACTGGATTCCTTCCAAGATACACTGAGACATATACCAAAATATCAGAGTGTAATTACTTTCATTATATATTCCAATTACTCTGAAAACAACTGAGACTGCAAAGATCTCATCCTACTAATATTTACTGACATAAACCTGATATTATTTATAGAATTGGTTGTCCTCTCTTTATTTGATTAAAATATGGACTAATCAGGAATTGATTTTCTAGTAATAGTTCTTGAGTGTGGTAATATGCCACCTTCTGAAATTTTCTTTATTTAGCCAAAACAGAAGTGCATATTTTAATCCATGGCAGTATTTTAAACTTATGTCTGGTTTAGAACCTGTGACTTACCTAAAAAAAATCCTAAACTAACAGACCATTTTTTAGCATGTATCTGAAAGGTAGAGTCTCCTGTGAACCCATGTTCTACTTCTGACATTCCCAAGGCATTTTTTTGTTTGACCACTGCCCTTTTCTAATAAGCATAAGCAATTATTTTAAGTTGGAAACTAATTTGATAAACTCATCTTCACCTTTGGCACTGTCTCAGCGAGAGGAAGTATGTATGACAGTTGTGGGCATGTAACTATTTCTGACTCTGTCTTGTCAACTAAATTAGACATTTGTCTGCAAATGCCATGATTTATCTGTGTTTGTTTCAAAACCTACTTCTTTCTTTCTTTAAAATTGACCTTCATTTTTGCTTCTCTGGAATATTCCATAGGAAAAAAAGAAACAGAATGAATCTAAAAATGTTCTGACATTAACAATATTAGCTAATTAAATACTAATTTACAGTACATTTTATTAATAAAAAACTTTAGCTCTCCCAAAGGATTGGGAAATTAAAGGGAAAAGCTTGACCACAGCTTCATGGAAGGACAGCCCATGTTGTGATAGGCTGGAGGAGAAATCTGTTGCAAAACCTGAGCCCTGTGATTTGAAGCATCCCAAGTGTTCTTGCTGGCTATCAGTGTCACCTGCCCAGCCTCAGAAGCACCTGGAGGCAGGAGGAGGCCTTTCATTTCTTCCCTTTTCCTGACCTTGGACAATAAGATATATTTGTGGATTAGTTAGAGAGCAAACTGCCCATGCAATGGATGAGTGCACCATGAATCCAAAGTCCAGGGCTTCCTCCCAGCTCCTGCTGCTTTATTGGTCTGAGAGCTCCTCAGCCCATGTTGCAAGGGCACCCAGGCTTCGCATCAGGTTTCTCTCCCTAATGGCTGGGCCAACAAGGTCACCCTGTCCTTTACTCAAGGAGCTCTTCTGGCAGGTCACCATCCTAGCCCTCTCCCACTATTGCTAGAGGAACACAGTTTAGTGTGTACCAGCCAAAGTTTCCAAATAGCCCCAGTATCAGTTTCCTGTACATCTCCATTTTACAGGTCAGTGATCTTGAATTACATTTTCCACATGGTGGTGTTTCAGATCATTGTTCACTTTTGTTTGCTTGTGGGTTTTGGTTTTTTGTTTGTTTGTGGGGTTTTTGGTTTTGTATGTGTGTTGTTTTGGTTTGTTTGGGGGTTTTTTGTTTTCTCTTTCTTCTTTTTTTTATAATAACCACTGTTAAAAGTAAAGAATGAGGGATTCCTGCTCTGATGTCTCCTGAGGTGAACGTGATGCTGACATTCAGATGAGACCAAGAACTTTTCTCCACCCTTGGGGCAGTTCAGTGGGTGCAGACTTGTATGGAAGTTGCAGGCTCATGATGACCCTGCTTTGGTAGGTTGGTTCCTCCTGGACTAACACTATCTGCACAGAGAAGACCACTGAAGGCAAGGATATCTTGCCTTGGTGATCAGTGTGCAGCAGGCCCCAGAGCTCTTCTATTGAGAGAGGAAGAGTATTGGTTTTGCCTACCTCTAATCCCATAGCTTCCCAAACACTGAATTAATTGTGTTTGTAATCCTCACTTCCTCTATCAGTTTTTTCTTCTCTCCTGACCTCGTTCCTCCCTCTTAGCCTCTTCTTCATTGACACCATGCTCCATTCAGGGCTTAATTACTCCTCTGCACTCTGTGTTCACTAGTTCGAAGTCAATACTTTTTGTTTTGTCATATTCTGGTAATGTGAATAATCCCCTTCCTGTGAAGGTATTTATATTCTATGATCTTGTCTCCCCTGAGCCTTCATTTTGGCAGACAGTAGAAATTAAGTTTCTTCTGTCTAACCTAACTCACTAGATACCTTTTAATGTTGTTTTCTCTCTGCCCATTTTCTGCAGTTTCACAGCACTTCCAAGCTACGGGGAGCAGAGTGGACCCAAAACAAGGTTCCAGGGCACTTCCTTATATAAACCACAAAATAATAGTGTACAATTACTCACCCCTCCTGAACAATTTTTTCAACTCTTAACATGAAGGAAAGTATTAAGGAAAAGGGATATCCCTTAGCCTATCAACTTGTCCATTTGAAACCTGTGCTCAGTTTCAAACCCGTAAGGCTGTGACTCACCAGGTAAGGCAGTGCTGAGGCTGGATTACAGTTAAGAGTCCTTTTGGCTGAGCCTTATCTAAACTGCACTGGCTGAATACACTGATTCTAATGAAGTTATTCATGGCTTACATTGACTGATTTAAAGCCTTTGTCTTTCACACAGAAATCTTTTCTTCCAGATGGAAGATAGATGGAAAGTCTTGTGATTAGCTGCTGCAAGGACACATTACAGAAGGTAACAACCAGAAATGCTGAGGTTCCCTCAAGTCCTGGATCCTACTGAGCAAGGAACTGTATAATAATTTACAGAATGACTTAATTGAGGAAGCCATGAAAATGATCAGAAAATTTACAGTGGTTTCTGATGTACAAAGGTACTATCAGCAAGCACTAATGCCTCAGCTGGTTTTCGTCCATCATCATGTCTTTGCTATTTATTTTTAGACCCTGAAGGTTTAATCAGTACCATGCAGGCTAAAAGCTTCACATACTTGGAGCTCATGGAGGGTTACAACTGCAGGTTGCAGGAGCCTCGTGGCAGTGACTGCCATTCTGCCCTGGGCAGTCTGATTTTATTGTAAGTTATTTGTTAAAGGCAGATATCTTGAATCATTCAACATTTTAAATCCCTCTTGGTCTGAGACATCTCACACCCACTACTTAAAAGAATAAAACCTGTGCAGAAAAATGCCTCACATTGTTTAGTGTGTGTCACTGGAAAAACAAAAGTAAACCTAAACCAATGCTTTTTCTAGATTCCTTGTTTATCTCAGGATATTTTCAGTACACCACCTCCTCCTTTTACTTTAATATAGTAAGAGATAATTGCACCCCTTGGGTACATCTTGGCTGATGCTTAAAACACATCTAGAGCTGTTTTCATATTACAATGAAAAACTGTTTGAAATGAGATGCTACAAGCACTCTAACACAAGCCATCAATAAGCCTCCTCTATAGTTTAAAAAAGCTAAGTGGTGCTGAGATTTATTAAATACCCAATCTAATTGCACTGGTGTACAAAATACCATAGCCCCTTTCTGTTGCATGAAAAACAATGGAGGAATTATAAAAACAATTAGTTTTACACATTCAGAAATCTCATAGAGCCTATGTCATAACTCTGGTCTTGGTTTGGCAGTGCACAAAATGTTAACTTTCTGCCACAGAATTTCCCCAAAACTCATTGGTATTAATAATGCTTAATGGCTTCAGTAGAACTAGAATTTCTCCCTAAGAAAGTTTCTTTCTCCTGCTGTTATTGAAAAGGAAATACAAACCAACATCATTAAAATTATGTTGTGCTTTCTAGCACAAATGATGTTATATTTTGTAGGCTTCTCCATAAGAGGTAAGCAGCATGAGTCTGGCATACTACTTGCATGACAGACCACCTGGGAATCCCATGAAGTGCAGTTGGCATAGTGCAAAAGGTCTCAGCTAACCATCTGACAAGCAGAAAGCCACAGCTAGAATAAACTGGAAAACACCATTTGACTTAAACCTGAGAGCTCAGAGGACAGGTGAGGAAAAGATGAAGGGACCCTAGCAGGTAAATTGATGTTTGCAAAATGATCCTCTTCCAAGCCTGGATCTCATGTTGTAAAGCAATCCAGGCTGTCCACAAGTGTCCCATAGGCTTTGTGCAGGCTTCTGGACAAGGATGTGCTCAGTGTGAATGGGACACTCTAAAACATAGATAACAATAATCATTTTCAGTCTGTCTCTTCTAAAATTACAGACATTTCTAACTAACCAGAGTTGGAATATTCTTTATATATTACTCTAACTAAATTAAGATTTACTGTGGAAAAGTGAACTGTAGCTTTTCCTTATGTACAAGACCTCCATGGATACCAAGACAATGGGATCAAATTCCACAGCAGTCATCTTTTCATTTCAAGACAATTTTAATTTATTAGAACATCTTGCAATAGCCTTTCTTCCCATCCTCCTGCTGGCCCAAGAAGGATCCCACACAACCAAGGTCTGCAGTCAAATGTATTTGTTGATGTGACATTTGTTAATTGTTTATCCACCATCCTTCACTTTGAAGATATTTTTTTCTGAAGATTTCTGTATTGTCTGCCTTCAATTCTTAATCCTGCCCAAAACATGCACTTCACAAAAGCAGGTTTTTCTGTCAAACACTGCCTGACACGGTGGAGAAAGGCAGAACTGCAGGCTTGTATGTCCACAATGGAGAGGAGCATGGGGTTGCAGCCCTACAGAGCACATCTCCAAGATGTGTGCTGTCAAAATGCATGTTTGTGCTGTGCATGAAAGAATGAGATGGAGATCTTTGAGCTTTCACCTTGCCAAGACAAGAGGTCCATGCAGAAGCTGTCTGGGCAGAGTTACTACTTGGCATCTGCAAGCTGTTGGCAGCATTTCCCCATAGCATTGAGCCTGGGGCTTGCTCACTGCCAGAGAGCTGGGCACTTTCTGGCACCACCCTGCCTTTTAGAACACAGAATGTTTTAGAAGCTAATCCCATGTATATAGCTCTAAGAGTATAAAGGAAAGAAACAGAACAGGTACAGTCTGAAATATGTGCTGTGGGGAAAATGTAAGGAGAAAATACAATTTTGTATTCTGGGAATTCCAGTTCTTAAAAGATGTCTGACCCAAAGATCCACTGTTAGCTGCTTACTGTAAAGAAGAGTGGGAAATGGGCAGCTGAAATGTATGAAAGGAACAACAGTCTAAAAGCTAATTGTCCTTATTTCCATATAATTCAAAAAGATAAAATTACCTGAGCAGTATGAGAAGAGTAATTTACTCTCAGCTTGTGAATCACCTAAGGCTTACATGTTTCCCTGTTTGAGAAAAACATGTGTAGGAAAGTCAAAACAGTGAGTAAGCTTATGGATTCATTTCTTTGCAGGGTGAAGTTTGCCATTTAAAGATCATATATAGGTTTCAAGCCTGAAGAGGAACAAGTCTCATCCAGAGAAGCACCCTTCCCCTGCAGAGGGCTCAGGTCCCTCACCACAGGTTAAAAGTCAGCACCCATGTCCTTTTTGTACTAGCTAGAACTCCTGTGGTCCCCAAAAACCTGCTCAACAGGGTCTTTGTGGTTCATAGTGCCTGACTATATGTTGTAACTGTCTCATCACAGGAGTGAGGTATGAGGTGGCTGAGAAGCCAGAGGTTCATGGTGTCAGAGCTGCACTCAAGGTTGGTCCATTGGACTTTCAGGTTGGTCCTGAATTAATTGATCTCTGCCTTGTCTTCCAAAAGCAGATAAAAGCATCTCTGGCTTTAACAGTAGACTCCAATAACAGGGAACACTGCTGTAACTGTTACACCCACCTGTCTTCCTGAATACCAAGTTAAGCCTTAACTGTGCTTGGAGGGTGCTATCCTTAAAGCTAGCCAGCTCTTAGAGCATCTTTCAGAGCTACCCCATGGGATCTCATCCACCAATTCTCTGCATAAGCAGCAGTCTTCTCACCTGGAGTCCAGTCTTGCACTCCTTTCTCACTCCTTATGGGATCTTGGACCCTACTATCAAGTGGTTACCACAACCATGGATACCACCAACTATCATGTCCCCAGACAACTCTTCCTTGTCAGTGAATAGCAGATGTTGGGGAGCATCACCCTGCTTGGCCCACACAGTACCTCTCTCAAGAAGTTCTCTCTTGTTCCAAAGCAAAACATTAAAACCAGGAATTAAAATTATAGAAATATGAGCAAGATTTACAAATGAGCATTCAGTAAACCATCCTCTGTATTTCAAGTCATCTCTGAGTTTGATCACAAGCCTATTTTATGTATTAGGGAAAGAAAGAAAAAAAGAAAACTTTTTTTTGATGTCAGAGGAGCAGAGTGGAAAGAATAGAGTAGAAGAACCAACTTAAACTCTGGTTTACTGTGTAAGATCTTCAGCTACTGAAAAGTCAGAAAGAACCTCAAAAGATCCATGGATTGCCTTCTGGAGTATGAGAAGAACCAGTCAGGTCAAATTACATCTCTGTCATAACAGTGATTAATATATGATGCCTAGGTTTGGGTATTAGAAAGAATACAAATGAAGGTTGCTCTGGTGTGGAACACCATTGGGTACTGCAGGGCACCTCATCTTCAGCAGTCATTTAGTTTGGGCTGTTGGGGCTGCAGATTGCCCTAAACCATGCTATTAAACAGTCCTGGTAATCCCATCCTTTACAAACTTATCTAATTTCCTTCAGAGTTCATTTATAACTTTGGTAACAATAAATTACACTACTAAATTGTGTGTTAAGTTGGAAAAATGTTTCTTTTTCTTTATCTTAAACATACAGTCAAGGCTGTCCCCTAGCTCCTGTGTAACAGGAAACAATGGGAAAAATGAACAATTGCCCATTAACCTTCTTTCTGCTGTACACAGCTCTCATAGATCCCCATCAAAGCAGCTCTTGAGCATTTTCTTTCCTGATGAACTTCCTTTGGGATACATTTCATGTCTCCATCTGTCTCTTATCCCCTTCCCATGTCTCTCTCCCACAAACACCAATTTGAGAACTGTCTACAAAAACACTCCACAGGTCTCCTGGCAGACTCTTAAGAAAAATCCAGTCTCTATCAAAGTCTGTGTTTTGGAAACTGTGTTTCTTTAATAAGTATGGTTTCATTTTTATTTGATTATCTCCATTTGCTAAATATGGTTAGCCAGCATTTCACAACAGCTATATTTCATCAACTGGAAAGCTGGGAGGGACTCAGATGTTGCATTTGGAAATGGGAGTGGGAGAAAGAAGTCAGGAATGGCCTTCACCAAGGTCTGTTAAGTTTTATGTATGCAGAGTGCTCCCCACATCCTGTGTCAAGGTGACTGCCCTGTGGAGATGAATCCCTGCCTCTTAGGAATTCAGGCAGGAGGCTTTGGAGGAAGCATTGGAGATGGTCAGGGAGAGGCAGGACAGGAAATCTGAGGTGTTTACCCCCAGTGGACAGCAAGTGCTGGCATTTGCACCCTGGGCTGTGGGAATCCTACTAGAGCAGTGCTCCACCCACCATCCTGGCTGCCTTCTGACCACAAGAGCTGGATTTGTGCTTTCATGCCACCACTTTTTACCTCCTCATGCAGTGTGGGGCAGGGAGTAGCACCTTTGCCATGCCATGACTCTTCTTCTGCAGCAAGGCTCCTGCAGAGCATAAGGCAGCCTTAAAATATTACCCTTGGTGCAGTCAGTGGGATTTTGGACATTTTTGCCTTGGCTTTAGTGACCTCAGCACCAATAGTCATATAAATCATTGCCATAAAATTATTTCTTGCCATGAAGGTAGAGTTTCAGCACACAGCAGATGACAGGGGTGATGAAGCAGCATGTCATGGACCAACTCCCCCCACAACTCTCTGCACTGACATGTGAGGCTTTACAATTCAGTGTGTGGCACAGCAGCTCCTTTTCATTTTTTTGCCTTATGGAGATAGTCAAGGTGCATTTTGCCATTTTATTTAGCAAGCTAGATCCACTGATATTTTTAATTCTCAAGGGAGAACTTACTTTGGGAGTAACTCCTCTGGTCATTCAGTTCAGACCTGCATGTGTTGTCCTTACAAAACAAACTCCTTCCCCTGCCTGTCATCCTTTCTCCTACAAAACCTACACAAAACTCAAAAACCAAACCCATTATTCTAACTATATCTGGAACAGGACAATGACTTTTCTTTACAGTGGACTATAATGGTAGATTGAGATTAAAAGAGGAAAGAAAAACAAGGCAATGCTATCAAACCTTTCCATGGTGATGTTTGGGTTTAGTCTAGGCTTTGGAAGACCTGAAGAAGTTTCCTCAAGTCTATTGTGTTTTGTGTCTAACTTATTTATCAGTTTTGGATTTGAGCAGAAGACTTGGCTGTCAGAAACATGTTTATAGTTTATAGATGAAGAGAACCAATGGGTGACTTCTTCAGAAACAGCCTCTGAATTTTCAGTTTAAAGAGCTATGCACAGTTTAACTTCTTTTTTCTCTGTAGTGTAGTAAATAAAATCAACACTCATGTTTTCCTTTCCATGAATAAGGTCTTTTTTTTCCTAGCAGCTCCACTGCTCTAGCATACCATGCAGATGGATAGTTCCTTTTCTAACTCATTTCACAGCACAGTGAAAGGAGAAACTTGAAGGTCCTTACAAAGTTGATGGACATCTCCTTTGGCAGGAATGTCAATATTTTGAAGACATTTCCCTTTCTTTTGGTTTACTCATTTAGCACATTGTTTTGGGTTTTTTTAGTACCATAATGCTCTAGACCTTTTCCTCTTATCTAGCTAGACTTCTCTGCTAATGGCTGTAAGCCCTAATTGTGTAAAGTTAAAAAGAGAAAACCACAGAGCACTAGTTTGGCCACTGCAGATAACACACAGGAGATAACAACATTTGCCTATGACTTTCTCCAGCATAATCTCTTCCAGAGGATACTGAAAATATGCAGACAGGCAATCTGTGTAAGATTTCTGTGAGTGCTCTGGACAATATTTCTGGCTAGATCCTCAGCTGATTTAAGTTGGCATTAGTGTGTAGACTACACTTTTAAATGATTTCAGTTATGTTCACCAAACTTATGTTTATCTCAAATTTAAACAAACTTTAAAGATCCCTGAAGATCACAAGCTCTTCTAATTGAGAGCTCATTTATTCCTCTTCAAGTTACAGAAGTTTTAAAGCTAGTTAAAACTGCTGTGTAGCCAGATACTTTTCACTGGGTAAACTGAAAAAAACTGGTTCAGAGAGGTTTCCAGCATATACTCAGTCTCTGATACTCTGTAGAAGAATTAGTATGGTGCAGAAAAGATTAGGAAAAGTTTCAGAAATAAAAACAGTCCCTATTTAGTGCAGGGAACTCATATGGGGAAAACCCAACAGAATTAGATTTAAAATAAATTTTTCATGTGAACCATTAAATGACAAACTTACCAGTGAAAGAAACTGGCAAATACTGAAAAAGCTCTTTCCATCAGCAGCATTTCAGATTATGTTACTTTATTTCAGATTTTGTCATTTCAGAGTTACAATTCCTGTGTATCATCAACAAAATGTATTGTTACTCTTTAATATGATTCTATTTTAACTACATTATGTGATGAATATAATAGGAATTCCATGAGTATTTTGCAAAATGTTCTCTCTAGATGTCTGTATTCCATATTTACATTATAACATCAGGTTAAATTCAGATAAATCTATTTCAGAACTCTGCAGATACACTTATTTTCATTTATGGTTTAAAAATATTGATGGTGCATATTTTCAATTTTTTAGAAGAGAAATCAAATTTATATACTTTAGTTCATAGCATATCATCATGTCTAATACTAAGATTGTAAATCATTGACTAGAAATAATGTACACATTTCTTTTATGTATTATCTAATTGCACTTTATACTCTGCAAATTACACATGCTACTTTTTTTTTTCTTCAAGATACACATACCATTTAGTTTCCACTCTGTTTAGTTTTTGATAGCAAATAACTATTACAGATTTTATTGCTTCACTCTGTTTTTTGGTGAGGGTATTTTCCTCTCAAAACCACACATCCCTGTGTAGCTGTAGATGGACCTCTACCTCTGGAGAAAACAGAAAAGTTGTGGTGTTCTCCTTCATCCACGACCTTGGTGGGCATACTTTATTTTTATAGGACTTGTAGGAAATGTGGATATAATTTAATAGGAAACATTCTGTTTAAGATTTAGACTTTCAGTTAGACCTTGAAAAGAGTTTGAGGAAACTACAGTACTTCATCAAAGTGCTTGAAGATCCTATTTCCTGAAGCATGAGGGGGAAAAAAAAATCAATATTTTATTAAATAAGCTGTTAACCACTAAAGTTTAGATCATCCAGCATGAGTTTTTGAACAAGGGAGAGGCCAAAACATAAAAAAAAAAAGATGCAGAGGCTTGGTGCCCTGCATCCCCACGGAGGAGCTGGGCAAATTTCTGGCTGTATGCTGAACATTTCAATATCAGCTGGGGTGTAGAGGGATACAGGGGGAAGAAGAGCCAGCATAGTCAGTGCTACCCCACTGCAGTCCTACTGCTGCTGTTCTCCTGCCCAGCCTCTGCTATTGTTCCTGCTCTGGGAACAAGTACTAGAGGGTGCATAACAAACACTGAGCTTGTGCTTCTTTTCCAACTAGGAGGATTACCTTTGCTTTTTTCCAAACTCTGCAAAGGTTGTGGTTTAAACACTCTGTTTAACCTTACATTAGTACGGGTCTGTTAAATACTGAATCAGCTCTTTTGTTTTATTGCAAGCAGGACAGAATATCATCTGATGCATTTCTATGTGGTTGGAACAGCTCAAAACACATCTGCTTGCTTTCTTGTGTGGAGCTGTTGTATTCCCATTGTGAAGGACATGGAATAAGAATTCTACTTCTTAATGTTTCTTCTGCCATTTTTCATAGTCTTATCTAGTTTTGGAGGGTCTCCAACACAGAAACTGCTAACTCACAATTTTTTGTTGCATGTTACAGTATCTGCAGGTTTGGCAGTTCTTAAGTACAGATCTTTGATCAGCAGCTTAGATATTTTCCCAAATGCCTATATTCAGGCTGTTGAGAATATTATGTATTTATATAACATATGCTATATATCAAACACAATTCAGTTTTTCAGAGGTTTTTCTGAGGTCACTTGCTGTAGAAGCATCACAGTTCTGATCAATCTGTTTGATCAACAGGTGTTTCAGTGTTTCCTAACCTCTGTCACTGTGCATTATTAGGAACCTTTGCAACTTTGTCCCCTAAATGATGCCCTAGATGATTACTCACTGGCCTTGTGCTCAAGGAAGGTCTGGATAATCTACCTACAGCAAGGGAACATGCTCTCCTGGGATTCACAGTCAACACCCCAGCAAGTATGCTGTCTTTCTACTTAGACACTATGCTGTCAGAGGATTAAGAAAGGTTTAAGAGCCAGAGGTTTATTTGGCTTATCTTCCATTACGCACAGGGTTTTTCTAAGCTTTATGTTTCTCTCAGCTCTTTGAATCCTTCACTCTGCACAGCCTCTCTGGGCAGTCCCTTGCCTCTCCAGCTGCATGTTGTGTGGTGTGTGATCCTTCTCTTAGCTTTTTGATTTTTTTTCTCATCTACAGTTTGCCCTAAAAGGCTGCCCTTGAACTTCTTCCTGCTGCTGTTTGCACCCACACACCACCTCCTGGGAGCTAGCTGCAGTGCAGTACAGTGTTTCATGGGTTTCAGGTTCAGTCTAATGCAGTTGTCAACATGCCTGTGATGACAAAATAGTCCTGAGACTTAAATTTTCTTCCTTCCATTTATGTTGGTAGAATTACAACAAAGAATGAATAAGCAAGCATCATCTCCACACCACTCCTGATTTTATTGACCTTAAATGTCTCTTTTCCAAATAATGTGTCCTGCTGATTTAACTTTTTTCCCATTTAGAAAATGTTTCAACATTTGAACAATCCCCCTTGTCTTTGTCCTACACATGTGCTATTTTTACAATGATTTCTCAAATTATGGGACCTGAACTGTCACCTGTCAGTAAGACAAGGTAAATTCACACCATCCTCACAACATCATAATTTCATTTCTCTTTTGTTTTTTGTCCCTTTCCTATACACTGACACAATCTATAGGCTGGGTCTCTGCAATTATTTGGCAGAGCACAGGGGAGCAGAAAGAGCAAGGCTGTCCAAATGTTTTCTTGCTGTGATCATGGTTAATAAAGCTCCCATCTGACTCATCCTAAATTGTACTTGTGGTATTATGCACTTGGAGTCCCTAGATCTCTGGCACTGGACAAAGCTGTGTGTCTTTCTGACTGCTGTTAACAGTGAACTGAGAGCTTCCCACAGACCTACCAGCAGTGACTCCTAGTTCTCTTTTCTGAACCATAAAAGCCAATTTAAAATCCTTTGTTCTGTATGTCTACTTAAGGTTGTTTCCCTCCATATTCATTACATTTATTGACATTGAATTTTGTCTGTTATTTTACTGCCTGCATACCCAGAGTGTGTCCCTTGACATGTTCCTCATCATGTAGGTCAGTCACCATGTGTTCCCCTCATAGGCAGAGAAAAATGAGGCACCTCTAGGGCTGTGATACCTCCAATTCTAACATATATATCCCAAACAGACCAGGAGAATCAAGCCTTAAAAGTGCCTGCTTCTCTCCACTGAGTATGAAAGGAGCCTCAAGTGACCCTTGGTTTCTCTAATAGCTGTGTTGTAGATGGCCATGGCTAGGTAAGATGAATCCCATGTGTGCTGTATTGCAAGCTGGCTCTGTCACATTGCAGTCAGCTTGTGTTTATATTGCCCTAAACTATTTTGTGTCAACAAACTCTGCCAGGGTGCTGGTCACTTTTCTCAGATGATTTATGGGTAAATGGAGCACAGAGCTTCATAGAAGCTGGTAAGACTCCTCTGGAAATATCTCTTTTTCTAAGAAAAAGAAATAAAAGATGACCTTCTGTTCCTACCCTTTCTTTTTGACTACAGGAGCTTTATATATTTAAAACCTTTTGAGAAGGACCTTGTCAAAACCTTTTGGAAACACAAGTATGCTGCATCAACAACACCACTGCAACCTGTGTCCTCACTGACTGTTTCCAAGGAGCTCAGTGGATTTATGAGGTGAGATCTTCTCCTTACAGAAGTCATACCATTTTATTTTTTTCCCAGTTGTAGCATGTTTGCCCAGTGTCTTTTAGTTCAATGTTTTATCATGAGTTTCAACCTGAAGCTGATTCTCCTCTTCATTGTTGAAAGCCATATAATTTTTGTGTTCACTGTGAAGTTAAGGGATGACTTATATCAGGGGAAATACAGGTTGGATGTTAGGAAGAGCTTCTTTACCCAGAGGGTGGTGGGGCATTGGCATAGGCTCCCCAGGGAGGCTGTCATGGCACCAACTCTCATGGAGTTTAAGAAGCACTTGGACAATGCTCTTAGACACATAGTGTGACTTTGGGGTTGTCCTGTGCCTAATAAGAGTTAGACTTGATGATCCTTGTGGGTCCCTTCTAACTCTGGAGATTCTGTGATCTTACTGTAAAATATGTTTATATACATATTGTGTGTGTGGTTTCTATGTGAGCTTTATAAAATAAGGAATATATTGTGCAAAAGAATACTGTGGTGCTCTACAATCAGAAAAAAAAAACCAAGTAGGTGTAAATGAACAGAATACTGTTCTTTTCTAGTGCACAAATGCATGAAAATGCTTTTCAGAGGCTTCTTTTGTTGGCTGATGACCTTGGTGGTTCTTTTTTTCTACAATTTTTCTATTTTCTGTGTTCCTAGGTTGTTTCTTTTATATCCTGCCCCTTTTTATTCATTGTTTTAGGTTGATGTTTCATTTTCCTTGAGCTGCTTCGTTGCTTAAAATACATGATTTTCCATTCTCTTCAGTGGTGATCCTCATATTATTTTTCTAGCCCCTTCCAAGTCTTGCACACAAACTTTGTAATCTCATAGGTAGCACACTCATGTCTCCTAGTGGTCCATTTTTGTTTTCAAAACAGATCTGCCCACTGTGAGCTCTATTTCTCAGACTTCTGGGTAAAAATCTTATTTATTTTTCTTATATGCCAAGATTCTATGCCACTTTTTAAGGTGAGTCATATGTAGACAGCAGGTCAATTCACTCCTTGTGTCATTCAGAAATAACCTAGTTATTTATATAATTCTGAATTAATAATGGCTGTCTGCTGCATGTATGCCTTCATCTACATGTGGGAGAGGGAGCAACACTAAGTGAGTACAGGGTGTCCTCTTTCTCTGCAGTTGTTGGACTTCCCCATAAGATTAATAGAGAAAGCTGGAAGCAGTATTATCTCTAGCACATCCTACACACTTATGGGGATATCAAACCATAATTAAATACTTAAAATCTTGTCTCTGCTGCTAGTTGATCCTGGCAGGATCTTAAGTCTATAGACAGCTACATCTCTGCAAGTAAAGTCCTTGGTTTCTTGAATGGTAGATTGGGAACATGACAAACACTGCCTTGTTGCTGAGAGTAACTATGTCTTCTCAGATACATGATCATTTATCAGATCAAGGTTTTGATTTCTTCTTCAATGTTTCATATCAAATAACTGGGTAATCATGAGAGCAGAAACCAGAATGCAGTCCTCTTCCACTCCTACTCCAAATGTCTAGATAAGGGGTATTTTGCTGTCTTGTTAGCCCAATAGACATGTAAACTGTTTCATAAAAACTGGAACAATTTTCCAGGAGAAACTAGGAGAGTGGCACCCAGTTATATGTTAGTGGCCACAAGAAGATCTAGGTTAAAATTGCCTTGGGCTCCCACATACCTGGATGGGTGTCCTGGCTATTCCTAGAAAACAAGGACAGCAAGAAGGTTCCACCAGCAGCTTCCTGGGGCTGAGGAAGAAGAGGCTTTCACCCCCAGCCCCTAAGTGCCAGCTAGGTAAGAGGGTTCCCCATTCCTTCTGGTGGCTTTCCTAGATCCCATTCAGAGGCATGTGGATGTCTCCACATATTTAACAGGGAGCCTAGGTACATAACCCAGGACTTGTTATTTCTATGGGGACCAAGATCTTGGATTCCTTCCATATAACAGTGAGCCTAAATTATTGCCTGGATTTCTCCATTGACTTCAGAGGAGCTCAGCAAGATTTTTGTTCCTAGTTAAGGTTCCCAAAGTTAGTGGGCTGAAGCTGGTCGAAAGTACCAAAAGTTCAGAATTGCAACACTTGATATTGCAACATCTAAAGCCTTTTGTGGACTGATCTGCTGGGAAAATTCTGGTTAGGTAAACTCAGTGGTGTTTTACAATGGATTTTAATGGCCCTGGAAGTCATTTAAAGAATTCTATACAAGAGCTAATGCTGGTGCTCTAGAAGTGGGTATTAACTGCCTTTGCTCCCATAATATTGAAGGATCAAAGTAATTCCTCCTAGGTGTTGCTGTAATGAGAGATGAGTTTTAACAGTTCTTTAAAAGCAGTGAATCTTTTCAATTATTTTTCTCCTAAAAGCTCTTTCTATCAGATGTATTTTGATAGAGTTAGGATCCTGTCCCTGTTTTCTAGCTAGATGCTCCTATTTATATGTTAAAAAACCTGGCAGGTTTGCAAGTACAGAAAAAAAAAATCTCAAGGGGACAGTATTTTTAAAATAGAATGGGATTTAAAGTGAGAATTCATGAATATCCTTTTGGCTGGATATGACTGCAAATCTTACAGAGATCTGTGACATGCTCTTATTCAGCAGAGTCCAGCTGGGAGCAGGCAAGTTGTGTCTGTGCAGCCCTTTCTTTGCTCTCTGCCTTAGTAGAGAAGGAGGTCAGCTCTCAAAACCAGCTCAGCCCAGCTTTGTGATGGGGAAGGATGTGGGTGCTCTCATGTAAGTAGGAGGGAGGGCTGGTGCTTGCATGGTGGCTGTGGTTACAGCAGGAGAATTGGCTTTCTGCAGGGACTCACAAAACCTTTCATGATACTCAGCTACTCTCAGCCTTTTGGTATGGGTCTTGATAAAGACATCCAAGATTGTAGAAACATCTCTGAGCTCAGCACTAACACACATATCAGTAGACATCTCTTTTGGCTTTTACTGGTTATTTCTCTATTAATACCAACTCTACAGGTGTCTTCAGAATACAAATCACCATATTGTACCATGCATCCTTAATACAGAAAGCAATTATAGACACTGCCAAGTTGAAAACATCTGTCTGAGGGAAAATCTTGCAGGCTCAGGAGGTGAAGGCATTGCTGTGAGATAGATCACTGATGGGTTATTCCAGCACTGCCCCATTATGTGGCTTAGCTTACCTGGCTTCATCTGATTTTGCCTCCATCTTACTTTTTTTCTACAGTGCTCTTAAACCAATGGATGAAAAGGGCCCCAGGATCTGAGAAGGGCTTGAAGAACTACTGTCAGCTACTGTGGGATTAGATCAAGCATTGCAAGGGCTATTGGGCAGTAGGAAGGATGGCATCACTCAAGATGCCGGTCCAAAGTTGTATGCCTGATTGGATGTCACTGAAACCCAAGAACATACACAAAACCCCTTCATTACTATACTTAAAGGGAGGTTGTTTTTATTGCATCAGATTTCCTTTTTGTTAAAGTGTAGTTGCACAAAGCAGAGTCTTGCCACACCAACAGGCATAATCTAAAAGCCTGGATATGTTTCTGCAGAAAAAGGATGGAGGAACCACAGCTGCTTGCTTCAGAAAGCAGATAAAAAAGTAAATGGATGAATAGAGTCAATATGGAGTGGAAGATGAACAAAATAATAAATGTTATAGAAAATCAAGGTCTCCTATTTATTCTTGAGCATAATGATGAAACAAGAAAATTTGAAATGGAAGTGAAAAACAGCATATCCTGAGTAGTGTATTATTAATTTATGGTATTGATTGATGCATCAGAATGAAGGCTTTAGCAAAAATAAAAACAAAGAGATGTCTGTGCATGAAGAATAAGAAGATCTAAACCCTTAGAGACAGCACTGGATGACACAAGCCATGGCAACAAAAGACAGGCCCCTAATTTTTCCATAGTGGGTTTCTTGTCCCTTTTGGCAGTGATTTGAAGAGGAGTCTGAGATGGCCTGATTATTTCTCTCATCAGATGTTGCAATTCTGTACAGACAGGTTTAGGCATGATTTTGCTAAAATGCTCAGTACAGGTCATGTGTGTCCATGTTTCCAGATAAAATATGTCTGATGTGACTTCAGTTGCATGCACTCTGGACAACCTGTTGTCAGCTTTTCACAGCCTAAGCAACACTAAGGAAATGGAATTTGGCAATAAACTTAAATGAAGAGGAGTACTCTCATTCCTGAGGTAACTCCACTGACCTCACCAGAGCTCCTCCAGAGTTCAGGCTAACCTTGACCTGTTTTTCTGCAGTTTGCAAGTTGTGGGGCTGGAGAACTGCTTCTGCTGTTCCATTCATCTTTGTTCAAAGTAATAACAAGACAATTAAAAAGGGTTCAGGGAAGGGTGACAAACATGATTAGAGCAGAGGAAAACTCTCATATCAAGGGAGATTGATAAGGTTGGAGTTGTTTCCCTTAGAGATGAGACAAATAAAAAGACATAAAAGAGGAGACAAAATAAATAGTCTAGAAGGACTCATCCACACCCCCCCTGTGATCTGCTAAAGGACCTTTAGAGGTCCATGATGATATAATCAAATAAAGCTGCTGCTGCCTGCCTCCCCTCACTGGCTGGCTGCACAGCTGGGTTTTCTACCCTGTGACTCTTTTGTCTTTTTGGGTATGAAGGCTGAAAACCAGCGGTATAAGGAGGCTAGGGCAGGGGCAGCTATTGTCCCTCTTTCCCATCCATGAAAATGGGTGAAAGTCAGAGAATATTCCAAACCAGAGGAAAGGGAAATACTTTTCCACACAATATACAGATATCCACAGAACTAGAAAATTAATAATGTTTAAAGAGGTTGTGCTTTGTAACAAGACTTTCCTGAGTTATAAGTGTTGTGGGTAAAGCTGGGTGCAGCTGTGCGTGCTGGGGGAGGCTGCACACTGGTTTCTTCAGCCTGTGGGCCAGGCTGGGTGTCCCAGCAAGTGGTGGTAGTTAGAGGGCTGCTGTCTTCCCAGTCAGCTGCTGTAAATCTGCTCCTGGTTACTGCTAACAGGTGTGCTAGCATGTTTTCAACAGCTTACAGCAATGGGAGCTTAGGAGAAATCCTAATGTGGTACATTCATTATGCTACCTCTGCTTAATGCAAGGGAACATTTGTCTGCTGTTGGGGTGGGATGGGCCATGGCTACAGGTCCTGTGCTCCTAGGTCTGTGTTTGTCAGCACCAAGGCCATATGGCCACCCTGATCATAACAATTAATTTCTTCCTCAGTAGGGAAATAGAACTTACCTTGACTCTAAATCCAGCTATGTATTGCCCCAAAGAGAAGTTTTTGCAAATAATTTCATTTTAGAGAGGGGCCAGTGCTTTTAAAAGCGGTCTTCCTGTGCTGTTTCAAACTCCATCCTTTCTTAGTTACATCTTGTTCCTGTGGCTGAGAAGAGCATCTAGTACCTTTTTGAATCATTTAGGGGCTAATGTAGCACCAAAGTCATGCAAGTTGAAAGCTGTAAGTGGAAATAGGCTAAAATGACATGACTTGAATTTTTCTAGCAGCTTATTGCTTTCACTAAATAAAGAAGGGATGGCAACCTGTACTGGCTGATTGCACATCAGGTGAGTGATGGCTGGATGCTGCTTTTAGTTGCAAGACACCCACCTTAGGTTTTGGGGTTGTTGTTTTTTTTTTTCTACTTGAAAATATATGTCTTCTACAACTGCTCTGTTAAACAGATAGGTGATAAGGCATTGTGAGATGCAGCTTTCCCAGCTGCAAATAGTCCAGTCTCTCTGTTTAAAATGAGCACCAGTCCCAAAGGAGTATATACAGCCCAGAGCAGGCTGACTGTGCCTGCTGGCTAGGGCACTCTCCCAGGCTGGCAGAGATCTAGGCTACTGCTTCTGTGCCAGTGTTTCAATCTTGTACAGTAAGTTGCTTTTATTTGGATGAGTAGTTTAACAACTGATGAACTGATCTCTTGCTCTATTGGTGCTGCTTGCTTTCCAAGAACAAAGCATGGACTTGCTCACTCTTTTACAGCTGGGAGCACCCTGTTTCATGCTACAGGGTTACAACATGCAGCTGAGAAACAGGGGACATGCCCTCCACTGCTGTTCGCTGTTCTTTTCCCTTAATCACCTCTCACTGACAGAGAGCCTGTGCCAGCACATGGGCTGCTGCTGTGGGACGTGCAGTTCCCTCGACAGCAGAGGTGGAGGAGGAGGATATGCAAGGAGAGGCAGTGAACGTGCTTCCAGGGAAAGGCAAGGCTGAAGTGTCTGAGGCTTCAGCCACACCAGGGAGTTGGCTGCCTGAGCCAAGCCTTTATCCTGAACCATCTGAGAAAAGCAGCATCTCACAGAGGGATGAAAGTGGGTCAGAGTGAACTTGGTTTCTCACGTATTTGCAGTGTGCTGGCAGCAGAAACATATAATCACTTACCACGGTTCAGGTGGTGTTTGGTAACTCTGGGAGTGACAGGGAGATATCATGAGTCTAAGCCCTAAAATACCACCTTGTGCCCTTGTATTTCATAGGCAACAACCATCATGACAATCTCTAAGGACTCACTCAAACGAGTTCCCTAAGCAGTCAATGGTAGCACTGCCCTTTCTCACTAAATTCAATTTTGTGTCAGTGTGCTTCATTCTATGAATTTTTCTTCTTTTTTTTTTTTTTTTTTTGCTGCACATCCTCAGCAGCAGTAGGGCTGGAGGGTACCATTTCCTCACCTTTTGCTCTGTGTTTTACTCACAGCACACCTAGGTTTGTAAGCTGTCAAGCCCCAGAAATAGTGAAAATGCATCTCTCTGAATTACCCACCAAACACCCACAGGGGTAGATGCAGGGAGAAATGTGGTCATTTGGGCCAAACCAGATGCCATAGCATCAGAATCCTCTTGCAGGGACCAAGCCATGGAGATGAAATGGATCCCTGCTCCCAGCCTCTTGTGGTTTCTACTGGCAGGTCTGAGTCTTTGGGCTGTTCTTCATATATTCTTTTTCTTCCTTAGAGAGTGTTTGAATTCCAGGAGTTTACTTTTATCTTAATATGAAGGGATTTACACTGATATTAAGGGTCAGGGCTGGGCTGGCCACTAAATGAGTGACAGATGCTCTCTATTAACCTGTCTCAGTTCCTAAAGGGGAAGAGAAAGTGAATAAAGGAGAGAGACTTAGGTACTGGAAAAGAAAACTAAAACAGCCTTAATGAAAATAATAACAACAAAATGAAATATATACAAACATATACAAACCCAATATTGAACCCCACACTCCTGATGGCAATAACATCACTGTCACCACTGATGCTGTGGCAGAAGTCTATATGGAATGGAATATCTAGTTGGTTAGTTTAGGGTCACCTGAACAGTCTGCTCCTCCCCACAGGTATGGCCTTTTATTCTGCATCCCCAATGTGGTACCCAAGGTTTTTCAGCGACCTTGGTCTGCATACTGATCCTTGGTAGTAACTCTAAACATTAGGTCTTATCCCTGCTAGAAGCAGACACTGTCTGTGAAAACATGCTGTTAATTTCAGAAAGTGCAGTTAGTGAGAAGAGACTGAGCTGAAAAGTAAAATCACTGAATTAGTTCTACCTCAAACCAAACAACTAATCATTCTTGTTAACAGCTGCTAACGGGGATGTTATTCCTAAATCTCCTGTGTTTTGAAGTAGTTTTCAAGGCAAACTTAAATTTTTAAGCATTCATGGGAAGACAAAACCTACCAGTCTAGCATCTGAACTGCCTAACTGATGTTTTATAGCCTTATTTGATTAGTTTTTAAAAATGATTTTTTGCTTAAATATGTAGCATAGAGCCCTAGACATAGGGCGTTGCAATGTTTATCACTTCAAACATGATATCAACATCCTCCTCCCAAAAAGACCAGGTTGTAGGTGCATAAGGGACTCTCTTTTTTGCTCCTGCAGAGAGTCTTCACATTTAATATCAAAAGGTTTGGTGCAGCAATTCCCCCAGCCGCTTCAGCCTCACTCCAGTGATGGCTGAGGCTGCAGGTAAGTTCCCTGCAAAAACTGGGACACCCTCTGAGCTCAAAACAAGGTAGCTGGGGCTGGATGGGGTGCACTCTGTAAACATCTTTCCTTTTACTGTAAAATTCCCTTTTCTGTGTTATATTGCTACATTTTTGTTCTATTTTTCTTCTCATTTTTCTGACCCAATTAATGTAGTTTCACTTGACATGATTTGTATTAAAGGGGATTTGGAGAGAGAGAGCTGTAAAGTACATGGTGGGATGCTTTATCTGATGGTCCTCTGTGACTGCCCCTCTGTCTTCTGGAGGCCTTTGTACAAGTTACCTGACTTAGGTGAGTTTATCTAAGGAATTTAAGCAGCTATAATGACCTCAGTTTATGGGGGGCTGGGTGGATTCAGGGTGCTGAAAATTGAGTGTATATATGGACAAAAATAATAGTAGATAGGAAACTATGTAAAAGAATTGTCTTTGTAACACCCAGACCAAAAAAACCCAATAGGTTTCTTTAAGCACATAAGATGAGCTTTCTGATAACTGAATGTAGAAATGTTTATTTAGGTCCTAAATATCAGTTTGCCAGATTTTGATGTATACAAAGAAGTGAAAGATCATTGGAAAAATCAAGGATAAAAGAAATAGTGTCATGCAAGAGTTGCAATATTCTTTCAGGTGAACTTCTGAGAATTAGTGTTTGTATATTTTCAATTTTTTTTAAAGCTATAATTAAGAATATATAAGCTCTTCCATCCTAACCTCTGGCTCACATCTTTTGAGCTGATGTCTTCCATATTGTTCTTTTCTAGAATAAAAGTCACTCACCTAAACATTGAGTGAATTTTTCTTAAACATTGCATAAGCATCTTTGTATCTTGTGAGATTTCCCCAACTTGAAAGATACCTAAGCCTCTCTTCAGAATGCAGATGCAAAGTTTAATTTATAAAGATACCTGGCAAATTATTTTTATAGTGACATTAGAAAACTGCCCTGCATTGCTGCAAGTGAGGAGGGACAGCTATTTATCACTGCTGCCATACCAGCCAATCTCTAGAAATGTGTCTGGCCAAAACAAAAGAAGGAAGACAATTGTAACAATTTGTATTTTATTAACATTCAAAGTGGGTTGCCTTTTCATGTTAATAGGCTTTTAACGATTTTGCGTGGGGAAATGTCCTGTTTAAAGAAAGAAGGAAAAGCTGATAAGTTCAAATACAGGAAAAATAATTTAATGTAGCTCTTGTAGCATGGCAGCAAATTGAAATTTATAATGTAACTTGTGCTGCCTCAGTTGTGAAATGCCCTCTTCCTTATTTCACTCCCTACAGGTTAGTAGGCAGCTGAAAGACTGCTCCTAATCACTGTTTATCTTTACTACCTTCATTAACAAAGTTATTTTGCAGCCCATTTTCAACCTGTGCTGCATTTTAGAACTAGATCACATCGTAACAGCGTCTGTCCCAGAGGGCAAAACCAAGCTGCTGAAATAACTTTATTATTGCCTTTGTGGATGCTTATATGGGCAGCTCTGAGCCTTGTAGCTTGTCGGCCGATGGGTCTGGATTGAAGTGTGGGCAGCTGGCTGTGTCTGCTTACTGTTAAGAACAGCAGGGGGGTCTCTGGTGGAGGGTGCTCCTCACGTTCTTCTGGAGAACAGCCACCAGCAAGGACCTGTCCTGCTACCATTAGTGCTGTGTCATCTAGGAAGGCAGTGATGGCTGATGGCAGGTTTGCATCTGATGTATAAGCAACTCTGAACTTTATTAAAGCTGTCTCTCGCTTGAGCTAAAGGGAGGAAGGATTGAGAGTTGAGAGGGGGCTAAATTCACTAAAAAGAAAGCACCTAAAATCAGAAACATCATACATGAATGAGTACAAACAAATTAGACAGTTGCTGCCTTTACTCCTCTTCACCTTGTCTTTTGAAAATGCAGTGAAACTCCATACTGCACCTTTAGATGAAAAGCAGAGTGGTGTGTGACTTACAGGCTTTACCTTGCACCAGGAGGAATTGCTCTCCTAATCCATCAGACAGGTAAATTCCATTGTGTTTAGCCAGTAAAAGATAGATATTGGAGGGAACAGCCTATTAAATGACCATTTACTAGTCCTAGAGGGATGTTTCTGAAGAAATAGTTCAAAAAAGATGTGAAAGAGCAACCAAACCTCTCACCAGCTTCTGGTTTTGAGTTTGGAAAGAAGACAGCAGCACCCAGCTCTGGGTGAGTCACACAGCTTCGGGTAAGTCCCAGTAAAATCTTATTTATTACTTCACAGTTGAAAGGAGTGGGTGCCACATGTATTGTGAATTATGTGCAAGTGCTCTCTTGGATGCTATAGGAATCATAGAATGGCTGAGGTTGGAAGGGACCTTAAAGATCATCTAGTTCCAACCCCCCTGCCATAGGCAGGGATGCCACCCACTAGACCCGGTTGCCCAGGGCCACATCCAGCCTGGCCTTGAACACTGCCAAGAGACTTTTCCAAAGCTGAACCCCCAAAATGGCTCCTTGTAAGTAGAGGTCAGACCCAAGGGCAGAGGACAAGCAGTGGCAAGTGCATGTGCAGCTAGCCATCCCTTCACCAGCCCTGAAAATATTATGAGGTTATCCACTCTCTATTCCTGGTTTTGGTTTTGCTGGTTTTTCAAATCATATCACAGGCTGGATGAGGTGATTTGGCCATTGCACAGCTTAGCAAAGGCTTTTAGTGTGGCACTGTGGGTGGGTTGGAGCCAGGCTGACAGCTCAGGGCTGGCTTTGCATCTGAGAGGTTTTGGTTCTGAGAGTGCTGTGGCCCTCTAACCCACTCTGCCTCTCCAGGGCATTATCAGGAACCACTTAGCTCCTTAGCACAGCAGAAGACTAATCAAGCAGCAGCCTTGTCTACTTTACCAGCTATAGGAAAAACCTCTTAATTTGGATTCTGGTTTGGAGACTGTATTCAGGAGCTGGATTCTGGAACTGGATTCGGACACACAGACATCAGGTTAATTGGTCAGTTTAGGGTCACCTAGATTGTCTGCTCCTCCAAGCAAGTGTGACCTTTTACTTTCTGCATCCCCAGTGTAGGCCACAAGGTTTAGCACTGTCTTTGGTTTCAACAGGACCAAGTATAAGCAAGAGACTCTCTGAATACCAGCCCTTGGCAGTAGCTCTAAACGTTAAGCCTTATCACTACTAGAAGCAGACGCTGTCTGTGAAAACACACTGTTAGCTTCAGAAAACAGTTACTGAGAAGAGACTTAGGTGAAAAGTAAAATCACTGAACATAATTAGTTCTATCTCAAACTAAGACAACTAAAAATTCCTTTACACTCAAGTTTACAAATATGACTATTAAAGCAAGCTTAGCATCTATGTAGCTTTTTTACTCATTGATACGAAGGTGATGGAACTTTGTCTACCCTTCTACAAGTTGTAACACTGATTAGATTTTCATCAAACTCCCTAGCAAAGACAAAAACCACACACACTTTTTGACAGAATTCACAGAATCACTACAGTTGGAAAGGACCCTCAAGATCATCTAGTCCAACCGATAGCCCTACACTACTCTTACCCCTAAATCATCCCCTGAAAAAACACATCTATCCTCTGCTTAAAAACCTCCAGGGACGGTGACTCCACCACCTCCCTGGGCAGCCTATTCCAATATCTTACCACTCTTTCAGTAAAGAAATTCTTCCTAATATCTAATCTAAACCTACCCTGTCTCAGCTTAAGCCCATTCCCTCTAGTCCTGTCACTAGTCACAAGGGAGAAGAGGCCAACACCCGCCTCCCTAGAATGACCTTTCAAGTAGCTGAAGAGAGCGACAAGGTCTCCCCTCAGCCTCCTTTTCTCCAGGCTAAACAAGCCCAGCTCCCTAAGCCTCTCCTCATAAAGCCTGTTCTCCAGACCCCTGATTAGCTTAGTTGCCCTTCTCTGCACCCTCTCCAGCACCTCAATGTCCTTCCTATACTGCGGTGCCCAAAACTGCACACAGTACTCGAGGTGTGGGCTCACCAGTGCCTAGTACAGTGGCAAGATCACCTCCCTGCTCCTGCTGGTCACACTATTCCTGATACAAGCCAGGATGCCATTGGCCTTCTTAGCCACCTGGGCACACTGCTGGCTCATGTTCAGCCAGCTGTCAGATACAAAGCACTGAAAATGTGCCTGAAAGCAAAATAAAAACAATTTAAAAATAAACTCTTAAAATTTTCAGTCCTAACTGCTATCAACTTTTGGACTATAAATGGGTCTCAAAGCATGGATTAATGTCACTAATGGGAAAGGGTCACAGAAAATATGGATTTTTAAAAAATTTCTGTCAAATTGCATGACAAAGCTAGGAAGTCAGGCCTCTGGTGTTTCCTGCTCTATGTTATGGACTAAGATGTGTTTTAACAGCAATACTTTGGTCTTAGGGATGTTTAAAATTATGTTGTCACATAATGAGATCTGCAGATCAACGTATTTATTTATTTATTTTGCTAGTCACACACTTTTTATGGAGTTAATATTTTTCACTATATTTTTGTCATCACTAAGGTGATTAATCTAAACTGAATCTGTTAATGCAAACTATTATTTTTTTGTATTAACATACACAAATCCTTGCAGAAATGTTCTTGGCTAAAGTATGATGTTTCTGGTCCAAGCTGGAAGGAAAGATGAGGCAGAGAAGGGAAAAGAGGAGCAGGGAGAAACATTTCTCCTCTTCCTCTTGCCCTGGGTGAGTATCTGGGGCTCATCCTGGGCTGCTGAAGGCTTTGACTCAAATCAGACTTCCCTGGCTTTGAATTTGGCAGGAGTGCACCCAAATACTTAATGATATCTGGCATAAGAGCTAGTTAAGAAGGACTCCCTGAGTTTCTCCTAAATAATTTTATACTGTCATTTTAGATGATAACACATTGGCATAGGGAAGTCAGTTTGCCTTCCACAAATCCCAGGTGAAAATGCTTTACTCCAGCCTTTTCTGGGTTTTTAAATCAGTTTGTGGAAAACATCCCAAGGTCTTGGGTTTACATTGGGCTATCTAATGTAAAACAGTTTGGAATTCTAGAAACTCTCAGGGGAGGGAAAATATTTCCCATTCAGATCTAGTAGAAAAAAACCCCAAAGTAGTATATATATATTTAAAATTTTTTTACTTAATTTTAAAGGTAGATGATTCATTCCTTAATGTTGCCTTTTTGTGGAGCAATTGATGTACAAATGGTAGTAGATTAAACAAACTGATCTTGCTGTACTGGAAAGTGTTGAAGACTGCAGGCCTGGAAATTGTTTGAAAACAAACAAAAAAAGTGCTGGGAAATGCTTGCTGTGAAATTAATTGGGTGTTTAAATAAAAGCAGCTGATTTCTGTAGAACCAAGAGTGCTTTTTAATCTTCCAGAGTGGTTCAGAGATTCAGTCCTCAAGTGGAGGAAGTCCTAGAGGGCAGCTCTAATGTGTTGGTAAGCAAAGGACATGGACCAGTGAATAAGAAGGCAATATCTGTTTTATAAATATATTGAGACAGCTTCATCTCTCTAATGTGTTCATCATGCACTTTGGGCCCATACCTTGAGGAACATTCAAGTTTTACTGTTATTGCAGTGTGCTGCATGTCCTACTTGGTGTTACTGCACACCCAATATATCTTTTGAGCTTGTAATAGGGATGTGTTGGAGGTGTTTATTTACACTTAAATAATCGTGAGCAAGATTTTCAAGGAATGTCAATATATTTGGCTGCACTGGAGTCAGTGGGACCAAACTCTTTTATACCAGCTAAGGATTGGGCCCTGTGTGCTTAAAAATAGTCTAATGAGGAAAGGACCCATCTACTTACTGAAAGGTTTCATGACCTATTTCTTCAGCTTTCCTCATTGCTCAGGAAGGCTCTGCTGGGCCTCTGCTTCTTCATCTCCTTGGTCTCCCCCAAATTGCTCACTAAAGCAAATTCCACCAGAGAGAGAGACAGCTGCTTCTGCATATATTAATAATACACAGCTCTATAAATGATGAATAAAAGATACCACTGACTTTGAGTTATGGTGTAGTAATTCACGCTTAGCTGTTTAGATGGCTCTCAGCCTTCAGCCTGGCATTGCACAAGGCACCTGGGATGAATGATTACCCTGTCATGCAGACTGTTGTTTCTAGTTGCTTAAACTGAGCACTGCACACACTGGATGAGATCATACAGCTGATTATGGCACACCAGAGAGACTATGCCCATCATATGGATGTTTCAAATCAAAACTATCACATTTTCAAATTGCTTAATAATGCATCTGTAAGAATACTGTTAGCCATAGGCTTTGTCCTTTGGCAAGCTAGGGACCTAAAGCAGGTCCAAAGAGGTGTTTAAAAATGTGATCATGTTTAATCGCATGTGCAGACATTTTGGTGGATCCTATCAATTTCCTAGGGCAGAGCAAGGTTCTGCTGCTCCTCTGGTGATGACTGTGGTCATGTTGTATTTTTCCAGCTGTTCACTCCATGGGAAGTCACTGCTCTTTCTGCTGTGCCTCGTTGTGTTCTCTGTCAGGCCTTTTGCTTGTGTTAGATCTATCCCTAAAAGGGAATACTTCATTTTTAAAAGCTTTGCAAAGATCAGATTGTGTTAAAAAAAAAACAAACAAAACCAAAACCAACAATCAAATAAACAAAACCAATTATAAAAACCAAAACAACCAAAACCCCCCAAAAAAACAAACTGAGAAGCTGGGAGCTTAGTAAATTAAGTTGATATAATACAGAACAGAAGCGAAAATACAACCTTACTTGGTCATCTGCAGACAACTGAGCTAGTTCCTGTTTACCTCCAGGTGGTTCACCCTATCCTAATGTTAATCAAAATGGATCAGAAGGATCACACCTGAAAAGTGACAGTTTTTCTCTGTTAATTAAAAAGGGATCTTAGGATGGCTTCCAATAGATGTCTGTACTCCAGAGCTCTAAAACTTGGGGAGGTGAGACTTAGCCTTCAATGCCTGTTCTTGCCATCCTCTATTACAGTACACAGGAGAAGTTTTATATGCTGTCTCCTTAGCACAGGCAAGTGGAAGGCCATGGTAATCAGTAACATCCTGCTCATAAAATAATATTTAGTGTTAAAATGCTGTAGTTAACAAGTGATTCTGCTGATGTGGAGCTTGTAGGGGTGTCAAATCGTCACAGAAACCCTGTCTCTGACGATGGGCTGGAAAATCTGGTTAAGTTGTCCCAGGTAGATAAACTCCAAAGTATTTAGATCTGCAATCGAAGCTTCTTCTTCTTCTTCATTGGAGAAAATGGGGCCTCAGAAAAAAGTTTGGTGCCTCTCTGAGTGAAACAAACCTTTCAGGGGAAACAATGTTAATAGAGTCATCGCTTTGGCACATGGGCCCTGCTGGAAAGAAAGTCTGTTAATCCCCTCTATAGTCTCTCTATTTATACCCCTAGGCTGCACATAAACCGGCCAAGTACAAGAACAAAAGCTGACTAGAAATATCTCCTGTGACTGTTGTTCTCACGAGCTATTATCCCCTTTATTAAGGATCAGGCTAAGAACAACCTCTGTTAAGGACAATGTTCTGCAAAGAAATGTGATTATCATGCTGATTTAGGTGAAACTTGGCCCTGTGGCTTACCTCTCCCTCTGCCCTCACCGCCCATTTTTCTCATTGTGCTTTTAAGTGGTGCTGCCATCAGCCAGGCTGGAGGAATGTCCCGACCCCAACCATGCCCCTTGCTGGGGGAGCTAACCCGGGATACCTGGCCTTGCACATGCACCAAGATGACTATCAGCATGGAAGTATAGTTTGCCTTCTCAGCATTACTTTAAGACATTAGATAATACGATTTTTTTTACAATACAAAGGGGGAAAAAAGTCTTAGACTACATATTTATGTGTCAACTTAGAGATGGACTCTTCCAGAGAGGGTCAAGCTCATCAGATCACTGGTGTCCTTTATTGTGTTCCTTATGATAATTGTAGAAATTAATACATTTTATATTTCTTTTTTTCTTTATCACATCTGAAGCTTATTGATAATTAGGATTATCTTCTCTGCATTTTTTAAATGAAAATAAAAATCCACACCAATGTCCTGTTTCACCATGACTGAATGGAGGTGTACCTTATTGACCTGGAAGGCAATACAGCCCTTGTTCCTTTGTGTCTGTCCTGACCAAAAAGGAAAATAAACCAAAGATGACTTTTCTGATCTTTGTACAAAGCACAGTTCCAGAAGCTTTTGGAGAACGTTGTGCTTCATGGAACTGCACCATAGATAGGGAAGATGCTTTGGAAATGTAGAGTGCAAAAAACTCCAGTAGTTTTGCTGAAGAAAAATCAGAGGGAGGGACTTCATCATACTTGGCTGTACTGAATGTGAGATTTCCTCTTTGAAAAGCTGTTTATCTGCATTAAGAATAGCTGTGATGTACCTTAGGTTTCTGCAGTTAGCATTATTGAGAAGATTGTATTAGACTGATTGAGGATAAATCATTAGGTAGTGTGGACTTGAGGAGTCTATGAACTGAATCATTACTAAATTACTGTTTCAGGCTATGTGGTTACAATTTTCTAACCCTTCCAGTGTTGAACAATCAAAAATTTTACCTACAGGATACCCTGACATTTCAAGTTATAATCCCATTTAAGGCCAGACAACAGGAATAAATGAAATCAATGTAAAGAGTGGCACATTAATTTGTGGATTTTTTGTGCTTGTAAAGCTGTGATACTCATTTGTGAAATGAAAGTAAGCTACTCTAACAGCAGCTTAATTATAGCTAGGCCAGAAGAGGCTGTTGATATCTAAAGACAGAAGATGTTTGTATTTAAAAGAGATGAAACTCCTGTCACTGTAGAAAGACAAAGCAAAAAAAAGATAGTGAGATAAAGTCTGGTAAATGTTTAGGCTTATGCCTGAGGCTGACCAAGGTCAGATGTTGGACTTAGATGTGGTGGTATAGGATTTTTATGTGTGCTACTGCTTCTTTGGGAAATCAGCCTGAGAGAGCCAACCAGTGAGGGGCAGAGGTGAAAAACTGCCTGGGTGCCATTTTGACCATCACCTACAAAGTACAAGTATAGTCAGTCCTCATTTTTTTTTTTTTTTTTGCAAGACCAAGTGGAAACCAGAAGCATGAGGAGGAAGCAAAGATTTGGGAGTTTTTGCCCAAATCTGACTCATCCTGGGATTTGGAATTGGTATTTCTATTTCAATCTGGTGTTTCTGTTTTTTATAACAGCAAGAAAAATCAGAGTATACTTATTAGATGTGCACAGATCAGGCAATCCTGAATCTGGATCAGCTGATCTAACACATCCTTGCCCCTGAAAGGACAGCTGTGATTCCCCAGCTTCTGGCTGTGTGCTCTCTCACTCTTTGGGCTGGTTCTGGTGCTTGCTGGATCTGTAATGAGCTGATTTGATCCAAAAACTTACCATCTAAAAACAAAGGTAACTTTCTGTTGGTTTAGTGAGTTGAGTTGTCTTCACAAAGAGCCTGAGGAATGCTGTGCAGAAGTAAACAGTGAAGGTTAACAGAGAGCAGGAGCAAGGTCTTTTGGTAGCAGAGTTCTGTTAGACCCACTCAGCTGTCTCTTCCACCTCCCTTAGCCAGGACACGGGTCTGTGAGAGTTTAAAGCAATACCAGTGGTTCCTACTGCCCTACCCTGTTGTGCCACAACAAGATGCTCTGCTCTTTCCATGCACCAGCAATTTTGTCCATCTGGCCCTGAAATGAGCTGGTTCAGTGTGCCAGACTGGCAGAAAAACATTCAGTATTAGTATGGTTTTAGTTAGGTCTCTCCCAGTTTTGCTTCTTGATCTGATTCTCTAGGCTGTCAAAAGAACACAGGTGATAGTGGAGAAAAGTGCAGGAAAGCTTGCTTGGGAACACAGAAAGTTGTTGAATTGTGACAGAAGTGGCTTAGATTAGTTGAAACTGTAGGCTGCAGTTCTACAACATACCTGTTTTCTGTGTTTCTCTTTCCCTTTTGCCTGGGTGAATTTGAGAGGCACAGTTATGCTTTCTGTCTGACCAACTTTTCATCTGTATAAAGGCAAAGGACCTAACTCTGACACCTGATTTGCAAAAATCTCTTCTTACCCACAGGATTAGGGGAGCCTGCAAGAAAGAGAATCTTCTGAAGAACAAAAGTACATTAATAATTTTAATAAGATCATACAAAGACATGAAAACCAAAACCTAGATCACCATCTCATGTTTGCTGGCCAAAAATGCCTGCAGCTGGTCCAATTAATTTGATGAGGTACAGAAATTAGCAAATAACTTACCTTAGACTCTGATAAGGATAAGCCAGCTTGTAAGAAATAGTGGGACCTCTATTTCCAGGCCAATCCATTTGTCAAGCACAGTGGTAACAAAAAATTCCAGTACTGTTCCCAGATGTAACACAGATCATATTTTAACTGCTCACTACTTTGGGCATCCTTCTTGGAGTGAGGCCCATGGACTTGATTGAGTTTGTAGGTGGGTGATACCTCAGTGAGCTATGCACACCTTCGGTGTGTCTGGGACTGCTAAAGGCCATTGGAGAGCTAGAGCAGTCATTGTCTTTGATTTAGTAGCAAAACCTGTTTTCATTATTTGGTCTCAAGTCCTGAGGACAGCCCAAATCCTCCAGCACAGGAGCTTTCAATAAGACATTGTTTGTTCTGCTGTGCTGTCAATAAGATGTCATTACCTTAGCTGCAAGATAAGGAAAGATTTGTTAATGGCCCCTCTTGGGGGACTGTGACATTTTTTTCTCTTCATAGATCACTGGGGAAAAAAATATGGGATCAGGCTGACAAGGAAAGAAAATCAGTTTGGCTTGGTTTTTTTGTGTTTATGCCTCCCAGTTAAAGCTTTAAGTTATGCAGAGCACAAATGTAGCCTTTTTCTTTTATTTGTAGTCATGTGTGAAGTGATATAATATGCAATGTGCATATTGTATATACCTAAGAGGAAAAAAAAATACTTTAACATCTCTTTAAAAGTAAACTCTTGGGAGCTGCAACAGGTCTATAACCTATCATTAATCTGGAAGTATGGTATTCCACAAGAGGCAGATCAGTTTTTGCCTTTCCCAGATCTAAGTAGTTACTAATTAACAACAGGTATGGCAAGAATTTTTCAGCTCTTGCTTTGGCATAGTTGTCAGTGCTGTAATGTGGGGGCTGCACAGCTGGGCATGGACCTGCAGGCCCCCTTGCCCTGAAACATCTGCCTCTGCATGGAACCTCCTACAAATACCCCTGTCTAGTGTCACCTCTGCCCCCAACTGCACAGCAGGCTTCCTCAGCAGGCAGTCACAAATCCTGCTGGTTGTTAGAGACCAGGTGATATTTTGGCAATCTCAGGAAGAACAATACCCTATTCTTTGCAAAACAGCATTTAAGACGACAGTTAAGGGCCAGGTTCCACCAGGTTTTAGCAGTCTGAATAATCTTCTATATAGTTAAAGTTATGAACACCCAGAGGGCATGTCTGAACTTGAAAAATTCTCTTGGCTTCGGGTGAAGTGTGAGCTCAAGGCACAATAACTGCCCCTGAATAGGGAGATTCAGAAGACCCAGACCAGGTGCCAAGACCAACCCTGTCTGTTTGCAGCTGTGCAGGGGCCTCTTAAAGGCACAGCCTTGCCCCTTCAACTGGAGAACCAGCTCAGGCAGGCAGGTAGGCAGGCAGGTAGGCAGGCAGGCAGGCAGGCAGGTAGGCAGGTAGGTAGGCAGGCAAGTAGGCAGGCAAGCAGGCAGGCAGGTAGGCAGGAAGGTAGGTAGGAAGGTAGGTAGGCAGGCAGGTAGGTAGGTAAGTTAGTAAGTCCCTTTTTCCCAACCGATTAAAATAACAGTGGGATGAAGACAACATTTGGTTGCATTTTGGTGGATTTCTTCCTTTTCAGAGGCTGCCCCATTGCTGAGCTGCTTTCCCCACTTATCCCCCTGCATGATCCTCTGCCAGGCTGCATGCCACCCGTTTGGTCACAGCCAACCATGCCCGCAAAGCCACCCTTGCCACCACACTCTTCCACCCAGCCTGCAGCTGCACAGAAGGGTTGGCAGGAGGCAGCCGTGGGGTGGCTGGGACAAGGCAGACCCCCTGTCTGCTTTTGCTAGCATGGCCATCAAAATCTTTTCACGGGATAAATAACCTTAACCCCTGTCTCATTAGGCAGCTTTCAACTCTGAGCCCAAGAACGGGACAAACCCCAAGCACCATTGACTTTTAGTGGAGGGGATGGATGTCCAGGGCTGAATGTCAGGCTGGGGTATTGGTCATTGTTTCCACTGGCTTGCCAAGCTTCAGCAAGCAAAGATCCTTCAATGCCCTTACCACAGAGGCTTATGTGTAACTCTGCTCATTCTGAGCAGCCAGACCAGTTTAGAAAGTGACTGCATGAATGAACACAATATATCTGTAACAGGAGACCAAATGGGATTGCAGAGAAGGAGGAGGTAAGATGATAGCTGCAGGTGGCTGTGGCTCCTAGCACAGCTTATTAGCCTATTTACCACTTCTTGTCTGATGTCTACCCAGAAGGTGAGAAATGATGCAAGAGGCTCGCGTGGGTACTACATGAATACCTGAGAAATAAATAAATCCCTGATATTTTGTGAATGTTATCAGAGCTGGCTGTAATTACCCTCATGTTGCACAATTTAAGAGTCAGAGTTTCTCCCCTCTCCCCCCACCCAAACTCTCTCTTCAAAGAGGTGGCTTTTAGGTTTCTTGGTCTGTGCTCACTGCACAGTGGGATTTTCTCTGTTATCTATGTTGTGTGCTTTTTCTTCTCTTTCTTTTTCTTCAATGTTTAGGAGATTACCATAACCTACATCATATGTGTGATGAATCTGTTCTAAAAGCAAGAGAAGTGATTTAATTTCTTTGCATTGTTGCTGACTGATAAGCTGTAACTTGAATGCCAGTGATTAGCATTGCTTTTACAGGGTAGTTATATCACAGAATGAAATAAAAATAGTAGAAAACACCTCTAAAAAGTTCTTGTTTGGATGTGCTTCCAGCTTGTAAATAAAAATCACTTTCTTCAACTTTCCTGAAAAGAATTTGTTACTATTATCAAGCTATTAAGATACATTATTTTCTTGTGAGGAAAGTATAGCCCTAAGCCATGTGGAGGTTATTTATGACTAACTACACCCATATCTTCTCAGCATTTTGTCCACCTGTTACTGATCCATGGTTGAGATCCATATAAATGCAAATAAAAGTAAAGCATGCAGCCACCAACACTGCTCCCCTGTATAGGAAACACAGACTTCCCTGGACTGGAAGTCTCAGGTGAGCATCCCAGAGAAAAATCTAGACTTGATGTGAATTCCTGATACCTTTGCTGCCATCTCTGGTGATGTGCAGCTGGGCACTGTACACTGTCCTTGTACAGATTTGGCCTGTTTGTAGGACAATAACCCTTACTATGCTTCATCACAAAGTTTCCTTTCCAAAATCCAAATTTCCAAAATCCAAAATGATGACAAATCCAAAATGATGCAAGAGCAGCAGAACAGCTTGAGTACTGCCATCTATATGACACATAGCCCTTAGTCAGCAGAAAAGAGGTTAGAAGTGCTACTACCTTTGCTTCCACAACTACCATAAAACTACTGAAAGCAGATCTTGGGAATCTCTAAAGGAAATAAACCCAACATAAACTTAATGCAAAGAAGGTCTCTGCTTAAAATGATTCTCTAATATTCCTGTCCTCTAAGTCTTAGAAAAAGATTTCCTTGATGTAGAGAGGAAGAGTCTCAGAGCAGAAGCAGAAGAGAACTGATGGCAGGGACGCATGGCAGGGAGAGAGACAGGGTGGACTGCCTGGAGGTGGAAGCATCACAGACTCCATCCACAGGAAGAAATAAATTATAACTCTGAAACATAACACAGGGTTTATAATGACAGAAGTGAAAGGGTACGAAGACCCAAACTGTTTATTTGTATGAGAACATAATGGTCCTTGTCATCAATTTGGTGTTGAAAGGAATGACTTCCATCTAGAGGATGCAAAAAAACCCAGGAGATGAATTTCAGTACTAGTAACAGTTTAATGGAAAAAGATTGAAATAGAGGAGAAATATGGAAATTAGACAGGGATGACATTGTAAGAATTTAAATGTGGCATTTGGCAGCAGCAGAATTGTTCATGGAAAAAAACCCAATGCTAATCAACACCAGATGCATTGTTATTTTAAAATAGACTTTATTTAATGACAATAAATACAAAGAAATCTTAATAGTCAGAAACTAATAGCAAACATTCTTAGAAAAAATACAAAAGATACATTCTTACATTCTGAATTTTATCAACATACACAGAGTTTAAAACAGTGGTGACAGTCTGTAATTTATGGTGTTTGTTAAGGCAGTTAAATGGTCACTGGTCCAAATTCAGCCTGACTTCCACAGATCTGTACAAAGGAAGAGTCTGGCCTACATATCAAGCATAAAACCCAGTAAAATTGCTTCATAATTTAAAACAAATGTTAGTTTTCCCTTCTATCAGATATTTAAATATCATTAAAGTGACTTAGCCTTAAAAAAAAAGAGAGTTACAAATACTCCTATGTTGGCAACTGCCCCCTCATCATTTTTTTCTGATGCCTCCACAGTGCTCCTTGTGTACCAGCAGAGCACATTTCAGCAGTTGGAGGTGGAGACTACAGAAATTACACAACTTATATCAAACTATCAAAATAACCATCAAAATGTGATTATCAGGCACTCTGTTGGTTTTCTTCTTTCTCTCTCATTCAGAACTATGCATAACACTGTGCAGTGAATAACACTGTGCATATGGCAAACTGAACTGAATCCCTGATATCATGTCTTCTGAAATAAAATGTTGCAGCTACATTAGCAAGGAGTGTGGCACTTCAGAAGCAAATCACTCGAGCAAAATGTGATGTCGAGTAGGTGATGCTCACACAGCACTCACCGCTCTCTTCAGCCCCGCTCTGGGTTTAGCTCTCTAGACTAAGTGCCTGTCAGAGACCATTAAGTGCATATCTAAAACCTGCCTTCTCATGCAGTGTAAACCAAGAGGAATCTGGTCCACGTGCCCCAAGACCAATCTGTGATGGGAAGCACTGCCCAGCAAAGCAGGGACATGTGGAAGACCAGTTTCAAGAGCACACTCTTGATCTGAACAAAAATGGTCATGTAGAAACACACCCAAAGCTGGCTGTCACAGACAAATATGCTTTGCTGATACAGCATGGGTTTTTTAATCATTATTTTAAAGGCAGGGATATAAACTTTCAATGGCATCAAAGGTCAACTCACCTTTTAGAAAATGCTGCCAACTGAGGTAAAAAAGGGCAACTGAGAGAGGCCACAGGAACCAAACAAGGAGAAGAGCTGGCGCTCCTAAAATCAGTCTTCAACCCTGCCACTGCTCAGCGTGACCCCAGGCAATGAACTCAATTCCTTTGTTTCCTGTCTCTTTACCTCTCTAAGAGGGCATTACATACTTCCATAAGACCAAATAATTATCTGGTCCATTTCATTCATATAATATGCTGCAAGTTTTTTTCATTCATTGCAGGATGTCTCCTTGCCTGCCCTCTAAAACTGCACCTGAAAAGGTATTTAAGGCACACTGGGCTGTGATCACTGCTGAGGGTATGAAAACAGCATCTCTCAGATGGACACAAGGGTGCATGGAGAAGGGCAGCTCCCAGTCAAAGCTAAAATCAAAAGCTCCAAGTCTGAAAAGAGGTGACTGGATTTTATAACCAAACTCATTCTGCACAGGGAAGTCCTGAGAACTCCAATAAAATGATTCCACAAAACAGTTTTTTGGACAAAAAATGTTTTAAACAGAAGTTTGGTATACCTTGCAGTGACAGGACCAGAGGCAATGCATGCAAACCAAAGCACAGGAGGTTACCTCTGAACATCAAGAAACACTTTTTTCACTGTGAGGGTGACTGAACACTGGCACAGGAGGTTGTGGAATCTCCATCCCTGGGGATATTAAAAAGCCATCTGGACACGGTACCAGGCAGCCTGCTCTAGGTGACCCTACCTGATGAGGGTTTGGACCAGATGACCTCTAGAAGTCCTTTCCAACCCCAACCATCCTGTGATCCAGGGAAAAGGTCAAACCAGAATTGAATCCTGCTGTGGCAGGGGGGTTGGACTAGATGATCTTTCGAGGTCCCTTCCAACTCCTAACATTCTGTGATTCTGTGTGTGAATATTGGGCCATTACTTGATGAGGGTGGCCACCTCACAAACAGGGACACAGACAAGGAGAGACATTTAATGCTGTCTTTGCCTCATTCTTCAACACCGGTGAGTATTGTATGCAGGTTTTGGGCACCACAATATAGAAGGGATATGAAGCTGTTGGAGAGCATCCAGAGGAGAGCTATGAAGGTGGTGAAGAGTGTAGAGGTGAAGCCAGATGAAGAATGGCTAAAGCCACTTGGTTTGTTCAGCTTAGAGAAGAGGAAACTGAGGGAAGACCTCATTGTGGTTTATAACTTCCTTATGAGGGGGAGCAGAGGGGCAGGAGTTGATGTCTTCTCCCTGGTGATCATCAATAGGACCGAGGGAATGCCATGAAGCAGTGCCAGGGTAGGTTTAGGCTGGATATTAGGAAAAATTCTTCACCCACAGGGTGGTGGAGCACTGGAACAGGCTCCTTAAGGAAGCAGTCATGGTGTCAAACCTGACAGAATTCAAGAAGCATTTGAAGAATGCACTCAGGCACATGGTGTAATATTTGGGGTTTTCCTGTGTGTAGGGAAGATTTGGACTTGGTGATCCTCATGGGTCCCTTCCAACTCAAGACATTCTGTGATTCTACAAAAGGATATATTTCCATATGTAATTGTGTCTTGTTTAGAAACTTCTGAATGTTAGTCCATCTGCCCAATTTATATTTGTTTCTTGGTAAATTAAAGACTTGTGATTCTGATGAAACCAAAACAAATGGCAAGGGTAGAATTCCCTGTGCAAAAAGCACTAGCTCCATCCCTTCTCTGGTGGACTGTTATTTATCTCTACAGTTTATCACATTTTTCTATCCTATGTCCTTTTTTGTTTGTTTGTCTTCAGGTGGTGTCTATACAAAGTTTTATGGTCATTATAGTAAGTACAATTCAGTCCTTCAGTGTTAGCAATGTAAGTAGTTGTCTGGAACCTGTGAGTTTATATTTCTTTCATCTTTCCTTGAATTTTAACAAGGCTTTGCTCTCACTTCCATGCAATCATGCAAAGTCTTGCTGAGTGAAAGCTTGTGTATCATGACTGCTGAAAGGTCTCCCCTCATGTGCTCCCTTTTCTGGTTTAAATGTTGCTGTTTCAAAGGATAGACTTGAGGTATACAGCAGTCAGTATTTGGGGGTTTTGCTACAAAATTCAGACATTTGATCCCTTCTGATTGTTAATGGGATAAAATACATCCTACAAATGCTATTTAGTTTCTGTAAAAAGCTATATGAATAATCTGCCTAAAAATTTTGCATGCCTTTTACATTTAAGAAGAGTACAGCCTTACAAATGCAACAGTGATCACCTGCTTTACAGTACAGGTGTACTTTTGCTTTTTCAACAAGATTTTGTTTTTCATAACTTGTAGAAATTGGTCCACTAAAACTGTTAAAAAAGAAAGCAAGTTAATAATCTGGAATTATTAAGCAGAGCTCTCCCTGCATGCTTAATCTGTAATTCCCTAAAAATTCCAGTTTGCAACTGGAGCCAGAATAGCCAAGTGGATCTGCAGTCTAATTTGAAGATGACTGATGGCTCTGGCACATGCATCCACACCTCTGTCATCCTTCCTAGTTATTTAAAGCTTCATGACATATTAAATGGTTTATTCCAATCTCAAGTTTCAATAGATTCATGGTCTTGTCAGAATTCACTTTATCATGCAACGTTGTATCAGAACAGGTCCAGCTGCACATTCTTCTGTTGAAATCTACCAGCGAAGAGCAAGGTGCCTCTAGTGCAGGAGAAAGGCAAAATAACAGCCCTCCACAGATACGGATTTAGTACATGAGAAGACTTTTAACACTCATTTCTGTTACAGGTAGGACACCTTCAAGACTCTGGTCATTCAGAGAAGAATGGACAAGTGAACTAATGGAAGTGCATTGACTGGGGAAAGATAAAATGCCAAAGTTTTCTCCTCATTTGGAGTGCTGTAAAGTCAGTTTGCATGCATTGATTTCAAAGGCAATTCTCCTGTTTACACAGAGATTGATGAACAGGATGGGCTTACAATCCTGCTGCTTCTTGTGATCCAAGTCCATGATTAATTGAAGTAACTGAAATTATCCATTTAAGTCTCGGCTTGCATAGCTAATTCAGTATAGCACACAACAGCACTTAGTATGTCAATTCCAATGGCTTAACAACATGATTTTGAGTCTTATTTTCCTCCTCTTTCCTTCATGTTTTGGCTTTTCCTCTTCATTTTATAGCTGGGGTTTGCATTAGCAAGTAATCCAAACTCCTTCAAAAGACATGATGGTATTCTTACAACAAATCAGTCTTGTTCTTGAGGTTTTTTTAAAGTCAAACAAAAGATCTAATAGCTGATGCCAAAATAAAGTGGAAGGCACTCTATGTATTTGAGAATTAATCTGCATTGTCTTAAGATGATAAATAATTTTCATCTTCACATGTTAACAAAATATGTCCTACTTACTCTTATCTGAGTCACAGTGGTTGCACTTGTCCAAGGCAATCAGGTAAATGAGTAGGTAACAGTTGCAAGAAACAAAGTTTAGTGAAGGGAATTAATCAAAAGCGTTTGATTATCTATTGGTAATATTGGGCAGGTATCAGCTGGCTAAATCCTGTTATTCCAGATTAAAATGTACTTATTCAGCTTTAGGACGGATAGTGCTGTCTACTCTGCTGATGATTTTGTCAGCTATTTTCCCCATGGTTTTTTTCATGACTTGGAGATCATTTTCATGCAAGAGTTTCTGTGTTAGGTACTTCTCTCTTTTGACCTTGCTCTTGGTCTTTTGTGATACATCCGGTATTAGGTACGAAATAATAAACTTCACAAAGTATATGACATGCTGGGGAAGGTGAAAATGAAAACAACTGTCAGGCTGAACAGGATATCATTATTATAAATATAATGTCACATTATCTCTTCAGACTCTGAGCTGGTTCTCTACCTACCACAGTGGAACAGTATTTTAAAAAGCAGACATGACTAATGAATAGAATAATTGTCTGATAAACAAGAAATTCTGATTTTCTAATCCTGGTTTTAACAAGGACTTCTTCACTTGTTTTGGGGGAACCCTGGAACCCAGTGTTTCTCACCTCCATGGAAATGCTGGTTATGGTTTCTTTTAAAGCTCTTTTAGGTTTGTCCAAATGACTCTGGGGCAATGGATTTTTCTCTGCTGTAGGAACTCTCATCTAACTCGTTGCATATTTCTGATGACTTCAGTAGTCCCTGGAGCAGGCTCTAAGTACATTTTATAATGAAATAATACCTAATATTTCTCTCTCTTCATCTTGGACTGACTCTCATCTTTCATATGCCCAGAATGTAACCACAGAGGAAGGAACAATTGCTTTTTGATGCTCATCTAGAGACCCACCTCTTGCAGTGACCATCTTTATAGACATCATTCTGGTACTGCACATGTATTATGTGTATGTATTCATGAGGCTGTGCACAAACTTCCTCTCAGTATATGCACAAATATTTTTGGTTGTACTATCCCTTCTGTTTCTGATAGTAAAAATAATTGTACAGTTCTTGAGAAAAGACACTGTAAACATGTGGAGCAACCACCAGAGATGAAGGAGGGGCCGGTGCTGATCCATCCTCTCTGGTGACCAGTGACAGGACCTGGAGGAATGGTGTGAAGCTATGCCAGGTGAGGTTCAGGTTAGATATTAGGAAAAGATTCTTCACCCAGAGAGTGGTGGAGCATTGGAACAGGCTCCCTACAGATGCAGTCATGGCACCAACTCTGGCAGAATTCAAGAAGCATTTGGACAATGCTCTTAGGCACATGGTGTGACTATGAGGTTGTCCTGTGCGTAAACAGGAGTTGGACTTGATGATCCTTATGGGTTCCTTCCAACTCAGGATATTCTGTGATTCTATAAATCCTCAGCTGATGTCATGAGTTCAGAAACTTCTTTTACTTGTGGTGCTATACTTGATTTCACAGAATCACAGAATATTAGGAGTTGGAAGGGACCTCGAAAGATCATCTAGTCCAACGCCCCTGCCGCAGCAGGATTCCCTAGACCAGGTCACACAGAAGCGCAAGCATCTCCCAAGCTCTTGCCATGCACACATCACCAGCTCTGATAGCTGTGCATGGGCAGGATGTCTTTGAAGGATTTTTCTATACAGAGGGAAGAGAAGTTTAAACAATTAATGCTCAAAACTCCATCCCCTTACCTCCATGACAATGATGAAAGCCAGCTTGGCTGCAATGACATGCCAGTAGTATATGTTATGCTCATATTGGTGCGGGTGACCAGGAGGGTAGCGGAAATCCCTGTACCTGAAGGCAATGAAGTCAGGAGTTAGCGTCGGGCATCTCTGCAGTACGGCACTGTGGCCAGAGGATGGAGCAAGGCATGTCCCTGCTTAAGCATCCAGGAACAGTTAGCTGCACATAGCTACAGCAATGGGTGAAATCATTCCTGCAGAATAAGCTATGTTTGGCTGAAATGTCCTTTTGTTTTGCCACTCTAATACGAATGACTTACAAAACTTTTAAAGGGCTTTTTTTTGAAGACTGCCAATTATGAGAAAAACCAAAATAAAGTAACAATTTTCTTATGGGTGTGTACTTCCACTCAGTTCTGCCATTCAAAATACATTGGCTTTTACTCTGTTCTAACATTTTTTTACTGGATATTAACTGAATTAGATGATTTAGATACTAAAAAAATACATTTATTGTTATCATTGGAAAAGAGTGGTTGTTTGACACTTACCTGCAGGTTGTTTGGTTCCCAAACCAAGGGGAAAATGGCTTGCTTGCATTCTTGAAGTCTGATATGTTGAAGACAGAGAGTGTGCTGTTTATATACCCTTTCATACTGTGAGTGCTGTGACTCCCGTATGGAGGGACTGAAAAGGACCAGTAATAAACGAGCCGAGGAATCATGTCAGATGTAAAAGCAATGATCATCGCCTGCATTTCAGAGAAAGAACACAAAAAAAGCAGAGCAGTGTTTAAGAAATAAGCCTTAATATCCATGACTTTGCCATAAATAGTATCTCAAAAGTTACAGTATGAGCTAAAAATAGAAAATATGTGCTTTTCCAGCCAGTGGTTCCCTCTGTAAATGAGCATGCAGCCACTCACTGGCACAAAGCAATCTCTTTCTGGGATGTGTGTTCTGTATGTTTTTAAAATGACACTAGCTTTGCTGGATGCCTTCAAAACATAAGCATGCAGTGGAGGCCAGCAGCCAAACTCACCTTAAAGTACTCTAAGATACACTCTTGCTGTCAGATCTATTTAGGAGATGCTTAAGAAATCCTGACTGATGAAACTCAAGGAAAAAACAGAAGAGTCCTTCAGTAACAGCAAATGAAATTTCACCAGGGACCCAGAGGTTTAAGTAAAGGAATTAAATAAATTACATATATAGCTGATCCATCTCTCACCCTAGAAACATCCCACTCTTTCTGAGATGCTAGCCAGTCCAAATTCACCTTGGCAGCTGTTGCCTCCTAAGTTTCAATGTCAGTACATGTGGAAACTGCTCTTGATGCCAACATAATTTTTTTAGTAGCAGCTGCATAGTGCTGTTTTACCTGTGACGTAACCATTTGTTTTTATCTTGCTCCCAAGAGAGTCACTGTCCTACTTCAGTCTGCTAGTCACAAACTGGGTAGGAAATTGGATCTCTGGTTTTATTATGGGAAGTCTTTTCTAAACTCATGAACTTCCCAAAACATCTTATTCTGGAGGATAGTTTAACTATGTTTAATCCAATCTCCTCCTCTGCTACTGTGAATTCAAAAGTTTTCAAAAGACTTCCCACTGGCAAGATCTGCAGCTGAGTGCCTAGCAAGAGGCTGCTTGGCCAGTGCAAGGTGACAGGTATCTCTGGTGCCCAGCACCCAGGAAGGACCAATGAGCTCCAGGGCTAAAAAGGAAATGCTTTGTCCCATGACAGGGGAAAAAAACCCTCCCACTTGACAACATGGATGGAAAGAATCAGGACAGAGACATGGAGGAGAAAGGTGTGAAGTAGAGTTTTAATGGGATCAGGGAGCAGAAGGTTTAGGTAGAGATGGATAAAAGGGACAGAAAAAAAGGTGTGGGACAGAGGGAGGGGAAAACTTAAAAAACTTAAACAGTAATGGGTAACGGAGGAAATAATAGCTGGTAAATATCTGTATTTTATTCCCTTTCATGCCAGTCTGAAATTCATGCAGTTTGTAGTCCTTTATTTTCATGAGATGGGGCAAAAATTGTCCATCTTCTTCCAGCACTCCTAGCAAGACAGCCTTAACCTAAGGAGGTATTTGTGACAGTTGTAGAAAAAGGGGAGAGAGAAAAAAAAGGTGAAAAAAATGTGAACACTTCTTCTACAGTTCCTCAAACAACACTTTGGTGGCAGTGCTAGCTGAAACAACCACCATCCCACCTGCCTGTGCCCCTAGCAGTTCACTTGTGTCCTGTGCCAGCTCAGACCGTGGTGCTGATCTGACTGGGAATCCCCACTGGATCCATTCCCTGATCTGCTTTATCGTGTGTTTATCTAAGTACTGGTGCCAGCACAACACAACACAACACACAGCAACAAGGGGAAAACACAGGGAAGGGAAAGGAAAGGGTAGGGATTTGAAAAGGGTGCAGGACTCACACCATCTCAAGTAGTACCACTGCCAAATGATGAACACCTTCCTAATGTCCTACCTCTTGAGCTGGCTTACTTTGAAGTACCTGAGAAGTTAAACTCTATGTAAGATAAAATCAATACTTTTGAGACTGTGGTCCATGATCTCCAGAGTATTGTTACAATTGACTCCATTGAAAAAAAAGCTAATTTGGCTGATGATAAAGAAAGTGGAGGCCACAGAATCACAGAATGTTAGGAGTTGGAAGGGACCTTGAAGGATCATCTAGTCCAACCCCCCTGCCACAGCAGGATTCCCTAGACCAAGTCACACAGTGTCCTAAGTCTAAAATAAACTAATACAAAATTTTTAAGAAGACTTTCATGGGTGTGTGTGTGCGCACTGTACCTTGGCTTAAATCAAATGTAGATGGCATGCACTTTTACAACCTGTTTTTAAGCATTATATGGTGGAGTGAAATGAAGTGAAAATTATGTGTTGTTTATATTTACATGCAGAGTATGTGGTTTTGCCTGACAAAAAATATATATTACCTGTCTTGCTGTTGCAGGGAGGCAACCTCACATCTAAATGACTTTATTTTTAACTGAAGTACAAGCATAGAATGTTTTGGTTAAATATAATTTCTTTCTGTTCATTAGCTCATACAATCAGACCATAAATGAACTAATAGCAAGTGGACAGTAAGGCAAAAACATCCGTTCTCCCTTTGGACAAAGTGATTTTAATGCTGTTTCCTTGTCTCATTTAGAAAGCTGAAATATGGTATTTACACAGCCTAACATTTGCTCTTTAGTTTTTTGTTGGGTTTTATTTGCAAGGCCCTAGGTCCCTCATCCTAAATCTGAACCTTGTCTCACTCACCTCCCTCAAGATATGCTCCAGAGAGCTGCAAGGACAGAAATACAAAAGTTAATCCTATAGCATCCTCTCCAAGGAAAAACATTTTTCCTCTTGAATAATGGGCTGCATTTCAGAATATTGCACTGGAGAACTACAACCAAATAGCACATTCTCTGCTTCCCAAGCTTTACTGCACACAGTTTTCCCATTTATACCATAACTAATTAAAATCAGTATTCAAATCAACAACAGATGCTTTGGTATAGAATCACAGAATCATAGTATTGTCAGAGATGGAAGGGACCTTAAAGATCATCTAGTTCCAACCCCCCTGTCATAGGGGGGTTGAGCCCCCATGAGCCCAGAACCCCTTCCAGCCTGGCTTTAGATGTTTCCACAACCACTCTAGGCAACCTGTTCCAGTGTCTCTCCACCCTAACAGTGAAGAACTTCTTCCTAATGTCCAATCTAAATCCACCCTCCCCTAGTTTATATCCATTCCCCCTAGTCCTATCAGTACCTGACCTCCTAAAAAGTCCCTCACCAGCTTTCTTGTAGGCTCCCTTCAGATACTGGAAGGCCACAATAAGGTCTCCTGGGAGCCTTCTCTTCTCCAGACTGAGGTGCTGCTGATCATTCTGATGGACCTCCTCTGGACATGTTCCAGCATGTTCATGTAATATCATGTAATAAAGTTCAGGGCCTGAGCAGTAAGTCTCAAAACTGACAGGTTTTGGAAGAAGATGCTTGCAAGTTAGTAGCAGCTGTTACAAAAGTAATGCATGTAGGAGAAGATGATACACTATCCAAGTCTAATCAGCTGTAACAAGTCACATAGGTGAGAAGAAACAGCCTTGGTCTGCTAAGGAAAAATCAAGGCAGGGATGGTAAAGGAAAGATTGATGACCTGATCCTGGATGACAAACGAGAAAAAAACCTACTTAAAGGAAGAAAACTGCTTCTAGCATTTGCTCTAGTACATGGCTTTATAGCCCACACTTTATTAGCAAGAAATACTGATCTTTTTGAGGATCTTACAAAACCTGCAGCAGGGCCTTTTGACCATGATATTCTGGGTGCTGTGCCCCTTGCATGCCAACAGCCCCATCGATGTCAGCAACAAATGTGCTGCATTTCTGCTGAGGTTAACTGTGTCTAACACATGACACCTCCAAAAAGGGTGTCTCTGAAAGAAACATGTCTGCAGTTAACAGTCACATGAATATTGGGACTGAGTGCCTGTCAGGGAGGACAGAGAGTAAAACCAAGCTGTAAATATACTTTTGCCCATTAAGGACTTCATGTTTTCAGTGATGCTTTGAGAGGTGTAGCAATAAAGAGGAATCTGGAGTGAAAAAATTTGCAAAGCTGAGATAAGCCTCAAGTGGGCTGTCACTGAGTAGTGACAGACACCTACTGCTGGGTCACTTTTTTGCAAAAAGCAGAGCATCAATACATTCCTAACAGAAGCCTACATATGCCTGAGTCACCATAAGGTCACCAAAGCCACTTTAACTCTGCCCTGAATATCTTAAGGGTCATGACTAAGGTACCTGTAACAGTATTTTAAAGTACTCTTAAGATCCATATCCAACTTTTTATTTCATGGTGGTATTACAAGTTCCAGCTGTATTAACTAGAAAAAATAGTTTAACTTATCCAATAGTATAATAGAAACTTTTTTGCATTTGTTTTATTTTATAAGCTTTCTAACAGCATAGCTCAAAAGAAGATATTGATGCCTCAATGATGTTGCCTCTACTTCTAGCTATACTGGATGGGTCTTCATCTGTGAGTTTGCATTATCTATTTTGCTATGAGAGTTCTTAACAATTTTTTGCAGAAGGACTAAACCAAAATACCCCCAAAGTATCTCTGATGCCACCTGACATTTCTAACAAGCTGAACATGTGTTACCAAAGTTGCATTATTTTGTGGTGGGTTCTTTTTTTTTTGCCTTTAAAAAAAAATTTCTCTTTTTCTTTTTTTTTTTTCTTTTTATATTTTATAATATTTTTTCCACCAGATTTGCTAGTAGGCCTTAGATGTTCATATGCTTATGGAACAGCTGGATTTATGTTTGGCTTGCCTCAGCAGAGCAGTGCAGAACAGATGGAGCATATGCTCAAGCTTGTTGCCTACCTCCCAGATTGTCTTGTAAATTTTCCATCCTCAAGTTCCTTTTTTTCTTTCAACATTTCTCTGTGCTTAATTGTCTACTTTTATGTCCTCCTGAGCCTCCTCTCTACATCCTAGCTATGTTTGCCATACCTGTTGAATTGCTATAGTGCAAAATAAAGTTCTGAATACAAATGATGGCCATTTTGGGAGACATTTGAATACCTGAAAATCCATCTGGTAGTGGAAGCTGACAAATAAAATTATGCTAATCACTGAAATCCATGCTGGACTCCTATTTCTATATGGTATCACCACAGTAGAGGGCTCATCTCCATCTCCTTCCTCTTACCCAGAGTCTGCCATCCTCCAAACAAGCAGAGCCTCCTGTGAAAGCTAAGCTAAATTCCTGTCTTCAGACTCAATTGCTTTCTCCAGAAACTCCTACTGAGCACAATAAGGCACTCTTACTCCAAGGACAAGGTCCTGGAGGAAGTGACTACCTTTAAGTGTGTCAGAAGGAATCACTCTTCTCACCAATAACAGTAGAAAATGATGACCTTGTTGAAAAAAGGCCATTAACAATGGACAGTATGTGGTGTTACTGTCTTTGCAGAAGAAACCAGTGGTCACTGCTCTTCTAAGAAAGGATGGCAGTGAGGATTTTTTGAAAGTTAATGCATAGTAGCTACTGTTAAAGAATAAGCAACAAAATAATTCACAGTGGTAAACTCCAATGAATTATTTTTCTCCCCACAGTGCAGCCTCTGAATAAGATCTTGGGGAATTAACAAAATGGGAAATTTGAAAGGTATGAATTTCATTGTTACTATATCCATGAGAAAAATTACTTTTTAAAAAAATATCTTAAATAAACTATTTTAAAATTAATTAAAACTCCAACTGAAAACTAGATTTATTTGCAAATTCTCAGGATATTCACTGTGACTTCAAAAAGTAAGTGCTGCAATTTCGAGTACCCAAGAAAAAAGCTGAATTTCTGTTTTAAATGCAGAATTGCTTCCAGCCAAATTCAAGTATGAAGGCATTGGTGGTAGTAACTGTAGCAATTAGAAACAACAATCACTTCTGTTTCCAAAACATCTGGAACGTAACTGAGAGCCTATTTCACAGGGGCTGAAGTCTTAAGGGGGTGGTGCTCATAATTCATTTAGGATCACTTAAGTGTTACATTGCCACACATGGCATCCCCACATTTAGATGTAACACCTGCAGTGAAGACATTTTACCTTGTACTTACATTGGTGACCACTGCCAGAATGGCTATGCCTTGCATGATGGGCTGCCAAGCACCAATATCTTGTGCCTTCTGTGGAACCATGCGCCTGAACTGGGTTGTCAGCTTCCAGGCATCCAAACGGATTTCCAACATGTTGTTAATGAGAGCCAGAAGAGGACCCAGGGGGAATGAAGCCACAAAGAGAGTGACAAAGCCAAACTGTATAACTGTCAAAGAGAGAGGACATCAAAGAGGCTTTCACTTACTGGAGATATGCATGTTATCAGCAGGTATACTTTATATACTCCAACTCTGGGAAGGAGAGACCAGAAAGAGTAGTTGAGTTCCTAGTAAATCTTCTATGTGAGAAGATAAGAGCACAAAAGTACTGAAGAAACCTGCTAGGTGGGGGGACAGGGAAATGCTACAAGTCACAACACATCAAGGGGAAATATTCTGGATATTTAAACATCCATTTCTTTCTTATGTCTTCATTATGAAGACCTGGAAATCTAACAACTGCCCCAGTGGTGTGCTGGAAAGCCTGAAATCACAGAATCACAGAATCATTACGGTTGGAAAGGACCCTCAAGATCATCTAGTCCAATCATCTTATTGGTGTCTGGGTGCTGCCACAAGAATGCTGGCAATGCTATGACAGAATGGATGGTAGCAACACACTGGAGATCTGCCAGCTTCCAAAAGACCAGCAACAAGTCCTAGTGTCTGCAGACCCCCAGGCTAGCAGTCTGACACAAGGCTTGCTGTACAACACCAGAACATGGCAGTGGTCTGCCTTCTGGATTAATTTCTCAGAGGATGAGGCAAAGAAGCAGCAGTGGTCCTTGTACAATATTGTGCTGTTTCCTAGTTATAAATTGGATTAAGGCTTAGCTGCTTAATAAAACCTATCTGTAACTTGCCTTAGAAAACATTCCTGTCTCCTCTGTCTACACATTTATTAAGCATTGCTTGCTTGAAGATTTTCTTTAGACTGTGTTTGTCGCCAGCAGTGGCAGCGAATCCAAACTAAACTGCTACTTACCCATTTCAAGGTACTCATAAAACAGTCCAAGTTTTCCAATGGGCTGCAAGTGGTAGTCCTGTTCCCAGCGTGGAACAACCTTTTCTGATCTGGCAGCTGCACAGTATCTTCCCATTAGATTCTTAGCCAAACTATCAGCCAGGGAGAAAAAGACAACCAACATTGATAAAATAACCTAAAACATTCAGCAAATGGGAAAAAATGGGCATTTATGATTTTTTTAGCTTTGAACAGTGGATTTAGTTATTATTAATCAAGTAAAATTCGAAGTAACAAAGAATGGAGTTAAATGTGGGCCTGTGGTTAAATAGATCAATTCCTTCTGAGCACAAAGTTCACCGAATCACAGAACGTTTAAGGTTTAAAGTCACCTCTGGATGTCATCTGGTCTCATCCTTCCCTTGCATAGACAGAGCTATCTAGAGGTGTTTGCCCAGGACCTTGTCCAGATGGCTTCTGAATATCTCCAAGGATAGAGACTCCACAATTTCTCTGGGCAAACTGTACCAGTGCTTAGTCACCTTCCCACTGAAAAAGTGTTTTCTTATATCCAGAGAGAACCTCCTGGGTTTCAGTTTGTGATCATTGCTTCTGGTCCTGTCACTAGACATTAGTCACTGAGATTAGTCTCCTTCCTTCTATTTTACTCTCATCCTTCAGGTATTTATACACACAATGGTGAGATCCTCCTGAGCTTTCTCTTCTCCAGGCTGAACAGTCTCAGCTCTCTCAGCCTCTCCTCATATGTGGTCCAGTCCCCTCATCATCTTTATGGTCCCTCGTGGACCTCTTCGATATGCCCACGTCTCTCTTGTACTGAGGGGCCCAGAAATAGAACCAGCACTCTGGGTGTGGCCTCCCTGGTACTGAGTAGAGGGCAAGGATCACCTCACTCAACCTGCAGTGCTCCTCCCAATGCAACTGAGGATACTATTAGCCTTCTTTCCCATAAAGGTACTTTGTTAGCACAAGTTCAACTTTGTATCCACCCGGGTCCCCAGTCCCTTTTCTGTCAAGCTGCTTTCCACCTGGTGGCCCCCACTATATATTGGCGCATGGGGTTGTTTTAATCCAGGTGAAGGACTTTGAATTTCTGCTTTTTGAATTCCATGGAGTTCTTGTCAGCCCATTTGTCCAGCCTGTCAAGGCCCCTCTGGATGGCAGCACAACTAACTTATCAGTTTGGTGCCATCTGCAAACTTGCTGAGGGTACATTCTAACCCTCATCCACATTACTACTGAAGACGTTAAACAGGACAGAAGCCGGTAGCGATTCTTGGGGTATACTGCTAGTGACTAGCTTTCAACTAGACTTCATGCCACTGATCACCACCCTCTGGGCCTGGCTATTCAGTCAGTTTTCAGTCTACTTCACTATCTGCTCATCCAGCTGATACTTCAATATCTTCTCGATGAAGTTTTTATGGAGGATGGTGACAACAGTCTTATCGAAGACCAGGCAGACAGTATCCACTGCTCTCTCCTCATCTACTGAGCCAGTTATTTCATCATAGAAGGTACACAGGTTGGTCAGTGATGACTTCTTTATGGTGAATCCATGCTGACTACACAGTATTTAAGACACACTTTGAAGTGAGGTCACTGTGCAGCAAAGGAGTAATTAAACAATGTGGGCTTGAAAGAACCACAGCCAGAGGTTGTAAGTTGGTGCTTATGGCACTCAAGTGGGCATGAGCAAAATGGGAGTTCCCTACTCCTAACAACCTAACTGCCACTGATCACTATAAAATAAAGAACAACACCTGGGAAAATTAAGAGATTCCTGGATAGAGTCTTAACTTAAATAACATGGAGAGCATTCATGGTTGGCATTTTGCTTTTTAAACATGAGAGTCCAGAGATCTGCCTCTCTGAAAAAGAATTTATGGTCACTGTAAATATCAAATATGACAGTAAACCTAAATGAGTTAAATCAGTAACTTATGCATGAACTTTAAAGGCCCAACATATAACAACAAATAATTCCATCAGTAATAAGTAGCAGTCCTTTAATATTTTAATATTGTCAGAGCTTCTGTTGCCTCAGTGTTACAATATCAAACCTGAAACACATTGAATCTGATTTGCAGAGAAAGCAAGCATTCCTGATGAGAACTAAAACCAGTCAGAAACAGGAACTCAGAGCTACCAGGCTGAAAATATCCAAACTGCCTTAAAAAGCCCCAAAAGAATAGTCTTATCTTCTAGAATACAATGCACATGACTATCAAATTTAGCAATCAAAAGCCCGACTGCATCAAGCAAAAGCAATATCTTTCAAACACAGAAGGGCAGATTACTTAACAGTTTGAGCTTACGGAAGAAGCACTTCTTGAATGTTGTTCCAGACTGCTTTGCCTCCTACTATGATGGCAAGCTGAGTTGTGAGCTCAAGAAGACATCCACCTGGGTCACACTGGAGGTTGGGAGAAAGTTAACAAATTTTTGAGGTTGGGTAACTTTTCAGGCATGAGTAAAGCATTTTAAATAATGTATTCCTGGCTTATTATGATAATATTTCTTAAAGCAATAAAAGAAGACTATTTAGGCAAACCTTTCCAGGAAGGTATGCAAAAGCCAATTCCAGGCCACATAGTGTCACATGTGATAGGTTGACAGAACAGTAGAGTGAAATACCAGGTGAACTCATGCAGCTCTGTAGCTGTCACTAGTTGAGGGCCACCCAGCAGAATAGGAACGCTTCTACTGGTGCTCTCCCTTTCCTGTGTGCCAAATCACAGACTGTTGGGCCATGGGAAACAAGCTTGTCTGGGCACAAGTAATACATTTCTAAGCCCAGCTGGTCTCTTTTATGCTAGGAGTTACTAAAGAGGCAATTAGCTTGGGAGGCAGACACTTTTTGAAACCACATGTTAAATATGTACAATGATGTTACACACTCCTAACTCCTAACTGCAGCAGAATACCTAGACTAAAGTCTCCTGCTGTTCAGAAACAAACACTATCATACATCCTTACCTCTTCATTGCGATACTTTCCTAGCCAATAAACTGGATTTCCAGGGTGACCCACAAATTTACCCTTAAAGAAGGCTATGTAGAAGCAAGAAGAATAGTAGTTGACAAACTGGAACAAGAACATCTTCGTGGTCAGACTGTTTTCATAATCAGTCTGTGTCCTTGGAAGCTCTGCAATTAAAATAAAGAGTAAAAGAATAAATAAAAGCCTACAAGCTGCTTTAGTGCCTCAGCTGGTAAAGTATGTGTATGCCTTGTATTCCTTAATATGACCCAGATCATTATAAATTATATTGCACATAATCCCTATGTATACTGTAACCATTATTCTAATTCTAAAACTATATGGGTTGTAAAAAGGAAAGAAATTGTTTCCTGACAATAAAGAAAAAGAATAAACAAAAATTCTGATAACTCAGGGGAAAAAAAAAGCACCCAAATCCAACACACTCAGGAAAGATGCAAATATAACACTCTGAACTGATGAAATGGTATTAAATGAAACTGTATTAAAACACTGCACTGCTTCACACATCTCAAGTAAAATAGCTATTTTAATGTTGATGGCCTGCATATAAAGAATAATATTTGTGACTGTTTATCTGTTTAATAACATGAGAATGGTATCTAGCTTTGGAACAGTGACCTTATTTCATTTATTTACAAGAAAATAGCTATTTTCCCCATAAACAAAAGCTAATGTAATCGAATGTGTTACGCGTTACTGATCTGTTTTCATAAAGCTTGGTTATTACAGTAATTTTCTTTGGTTTGTCTGTTTCATAAGCACAAAACTGTAAACAATTGAACTTTCATGCTGACTATAAAAGAGTTTTCATCCAAAGAGATGAGTATCACATTCCTTTGATACTGAGACAATTTCTATTTGAAAATTTCTAGGGAAAATTCTGAAATACAGGTGTTCGTTTATTGGAATTCTTATTGTATGTACAAATGCTATTTTTTCCTCCAATTTTACCCCAAATTTCTATCTGAGGGACAGCAGCAGCATACCAAAGTCAGTAATCAGGATTGCCACTTTTTCATAGATGACATTGAGGATCATAATGACTACAAAGCTGATGAGTGAAGCGGTTACTGAGGTGGCTGTCTGAGGAGTCAGGTACTTGCGGATCGCCTCCGTTCCACTAATGTGTTGTGACAATGTTGAAGAAAACACCAAGAACACTGAGAGCCTGTAGACAATGACTCCAATAACTGAAGCAATAATCAAAAGAATCTGCCAAGGGAAATGCAAGGAAGATGTTAATGTTGAACCATTGGCTTTAGGAAAAAGTGAGTGCGAAACACTTTTGACAACAGGCAAAAGGAAACCAATTGTGTGCCTGTCATTCTGTCACTAGAGGATGATCAAATCATATAGAAGGCAAAAAATATAGAACCCATAAAAGAAGCCTCTTTTTTTTTTCATGCAGCATAGTCAACCTGCAGGAAAGAAAAGAGATGTTCTGTTTTATGACTAATAACAAGGTTTGTACTGATGTGAGCAAAGATAATGAGATGCATAATCAAATCTTACGCCTCGAGGCATGTGATGGAAGAAATCTCACTCTTTTGACATTGGGCAATTGGCAGGATGGCAAATGCAATAGCAAGTCTGCACTGATTATGGAGGGGGCTATACTTGCTCTTTCACATGATAGTATTACAGATTACAGACCTCTCAAAGAAACAGACAAATTTTAAGCCAAGTCATGCAATCTGAAGCTGTTGTAATAATGATTCATGCACCCCATCTTGCTTGCCATCTCCTCTCTTTCTGCTTCTCCTCCTGTTTTTATTTCTTGCCAGTTCTGTATTACTCAGATTGAGGTCCATAGAGCTATGAATCTTTATTCCACTCTCTAAACTGCCCATGTACCTCCCCCTACCATGCACATAATAAGAGCGCAGTACCACAAATGACAAACCTAGACCAAACCTTTTCCCTTCAACCTGAAGTCCAACAACAAGCCAGTACTCTTTCCTTTGTGTTTCAGACCTGTTAAGGCTGAGGCTTTCCTAGGCATCCAGCCAACACACTACCTCCTGTCTGTCTCCTATCACCTAAAATGAGGTCTTTCCCAGCTGTTGTTTGTGCTACAGGTGCAGAGAACATGCAGCATGGTTAATCACTGAGCTTTTGAAGGTGACCTCTCTGGGCACATCCACCATGTTATATATTGTTTCTTGGATGACTGGACTGCTCTTAAGTTTTAGTTGTAATTAAAGCAGGAGTTCTGGAAGATTAGAGATCACCCAGCTTTGCTTTGTGAAGTGAAACAAAAAACCTGAAGGAGGCCCAGGACTGTGAGACATGATATTGAAGCAAATGTCTGGAACAAGTAGGATAGAAACTGGCAGGGAGGAGAGCATAGAAACCAGAGTCTTTCACTTACTCCCCCTGCAAAAGCAAAGACATTTGTCTTAAAATAATAAGGGAAAAAACAAGGGACCACATTTGCAAGGATAACTCAGAAGCTACAGCTGCAGGATATTCTGATATATATTTTCTACTGACTATATGCTAATGACTATTCAGTTTCTACAGCTATCTTCTTCATGTGGATCCATACCTTATGGACTTGGTTTATGCATCAGATGGAAATCCAGCTGAACCTTTTACATTGTTAGCTTTTGTCCAGTTCAGGAGGATCTTTTTTTTAGACACCTACTAGAGAAGTGAATTCATGAGGTGAAAAAATAAGAGGAGAACTTTACCCAGAAGAAGACTGCACTTGTACAGAAGGTCATCCTTACACACTTCCCACAGGCAGTGTATGGCACATGTTCTTCTTGCTGTAAAAGATTTAGAAACAGACCAAGGATGCATCCAGTCTTTTCTTCATATATTTTTTGTGTGCTCCAATTAAACCCTTTTTGATATTGAGGACAGAAAAAAGGAAAGAAGTCCCTGGTTTCTTTTCCTTTCCTACTTTTTTATCCTGGAAAATCACATTTATTTATGATTTCAAAAGTCCTGCCTGATTACAGGTGTCTCTTCCTTTTTTCCTGCCCATTCTAAGATAAAAATTATTTCCATAAAGGCTGACTGTCCTCAGCTCTTACTGACTTCAGCTGTGACAGGGTGCATAGTCTTTTTGGATGGACCCATCCTTCTTGGCTGATCATAGCATCTGAGGTCATTATATTTCAAATCTCTTTGCCTAAAATTAGCAGGCACTAAAATTTTGGCCTTGATCTCCATATTTCTCAGTTTATCCCATAGGAACAGTGTCAATCCCATGGGATGGCTTTCCCAAGGGAGGTATCTACCTCAATATGCTAGTGAGAATATTCACTGAGAGTTAAGACCTCTGAGGATCAAAATCATTATGCTTTAGCATAGTCTTTACTCTTTGAACTATCTGAAAAGAACTTTCTAGCTATGACTTTATACATTAAAGGTGGCATGGGTTTATAAGCTTTTAAACAGAACCATTTTTTTCTTTTTTTTTTCTTTTTTGTAGTACAAGATATAAAAGGAAGATCTATATAGGGTACTTTCAACTATGGCAATTAATTTTGAAACTTTTCCAGTGCCCTGTAATAAACATTAGTATAATGCAGATGGAATGTGAAAGCAATGCAAATGATCAGATAAATGCCAGAGTAATATATTGACAGAGAATAATAAAAAGTAAAGCTGAGCTGGAGTGAGCTACAGAAGCTAAAGCTACTCAAAATGTATAATAAATCAAGATCTTAAGTAAGATCTTTATAAATATGAATCCTCTTTCATTGAAATGAGGATTATCCTTGTCTCTCTGAGTTTGCCCTTATTAATAGTAGCTGCATCCACATGCACTTAGGAACAGTACCTATTTATACATGTTCCAAACAGAAATATCTTTGGTTAAAAAATGGTCTTGGCATGACAAATAATATAAGATCTTTTCCTCTATTTCACCCTTTTTTTCCTGATGCATTCTTAGGTAAAGATAGCTCTGTGATCTTGGCCTCTGGCAGCAACACTGAATCATTTCTTGGGGATTTGATAAAGTAGACTTAGTCTTCTAAGCTGGAGATGATTTCTCCTTCTGTTTATTTACAACAAAAGAACCTCAGCAGGGCAAGCTCCTCAAATAGGCAACTACTGTAAGGTGCCTACAGTTAGATGTAAACTCCCTCCCTTGCATCTGTGCTCACCAAGTTCACCATTTCTAGGCCAGCTTTCCAACTCTCCTTGAAGCATTGCTGATTTATACAGCTCTAGTCAGATTCACTGTTTTCATAGTGTCCTCTCACAACATGTCTATTGCAGTAGCCATCAACAGTTATCACAAAGTTCCTTACCTGTGTGATTTCATTCACCACTACATGAGTGCATTGAGCTTCGTATTCAGGGCGAACTTGTTCTTCTTGCTCTAAGTACTCAGTTGTGTCCCACTCGTACTCCAGCTCAGCCTGCCGTCTCTTCCAAAACTCCAAAAACAAAGTAACTGTCCAGAAGGTGGATGAAAAGAACAATACCATGTGAGTATTGGACCCTGCATGACCCCACTAGGCTACAACATGTGGCTCAGCCACAGATAAGGGATAAAACCCTTATTGGCTAATGTAGTGGTGAAAATAAGTGGATCTACTCTTCTATGCAATTATTGCTTTAGATTACAGGTACTTTAATGAGAGAAACCTGAGGTAAATATTGTTGCAAACACATGCTAAAGAATGCATATACATTTACTTGCTTTCTGCCTAAGGCTAGAATATGGGCTCTTTGGATTTCATCTAACAGATATCTTTTGAAAAAATTTATCCTGAGATGTGTAAGAAAGCAAGTTGGTTGGATAGGTGGAGACAAAATGCCAGAGAGTGGAGGACTTCTAGAAAAGAAAAACTCGGTATGCCAAAAATTGCCACAAGGAAAAGCTCATGTGCATTCAGTCCCCATTTTTTGAGTGGACAAAAGTTTGCAGACTATAAGAACCAAAGATCAGGTAAAGCTGCTTAAACACAGCAGTCTTTTCTCCTCTGGTAATGCAAATCTGAAAGAGCTGCAGCTCTTTATGGATGACATAGATCTTAGAAACTCTTTGGACTGGGCCTGTATTTTCCCTGGACTCCGCTCCTACAGCTGAAAGCACTGTGGGACTAGGTACACTGATGCCTAAGTGTTATTGGCTAGACAAGAATCCAGCCAAACTGATTACCTTGTTCCAAGGCATTAGGCAGATAGATCTGGCAGCAGAGGCAATGAGAGATCTAGCTGAGAAGGTTGGGAGGAGCTATTTCCCAGGAAACCCTCCCCTCCTGATTATTCAGGGGCCTCTTTCACAAGGACTTCTCTGCCACTTCATTCTTAGAAATACAAATGCCATTCCAACCAGTGGGCCAGAGGATCACATCTGCCTTCTCCTGTAGAGCAAGGAAATTAGCCTTGCATAAACCTCTAATTGCCCAGCCCAAATCACAGGAAGATACAGTCTATATTGATTTGCCCCAGATGCAAATCCAGCTGCTGTTGGGGAGTCCAAAAGCGCAGGACATCCTCCTCTCATAGCCTCTGTGCTAACAGCGAGAGAGAGGCACATAAGGTGGGGATAGTTCTCAGCCCCAGTACAAAGAAAACTTCTACCAGCTAAAATAAGTCAGCAGCCAAATCATGTCTCTTAGAGCAGGGAAGGAGCTGCTGCTGGATTTAGAATCTTAGAGTGATTTGGGTTGGATGGGACTTTAAAGATGATCTAGTTCCAATCTCGTTGCCACGGGCAGGGATGCCTTCCACTAGACCATGTTGCTCAAGGCCTCATCCAACCTGGTTTTGAACATTGCCTGGGATGGGGCATTCACCACTTCTCTGGGCAACCTCTTCCAGTGGATGTTTTCCTTTTATTGTGAACCAGCATTTTTAAACAATGGAAACAGAAGACATTTCAGAATCAGAAAACTGAAGTGCTAGTTCCACCTCACATCGATAAGTTGTGGTGTCCCCTTTCATGTGTCTCTCAATGCTGCCATTCAGTATGGCCCAGGCATTCTGCCTCTGAAGCTGAGTCACCAAGGACTGATAAGATGTGCCTTCATTGGAGAACATTTTTTTGCTTAACTGATATTGTTCAGGGAGAGGATCCAGTGATGGCAGCAAGTGAAGTGAAAACTGCTTCTTGCTCATGACTTTTGCCAGTCTAGTCATACCATCATGGAAGAAGTGTCAGAAGTCTTGGTCCAAAGCATTAATGTATAGGCTAATTCCTGAGGCTAAATTCCCTTGTGTTTTAAAATCTTTGAAAGGAATACTCTAAAAACCCCTGCAATTATTATTAGTGCATTGATGATAATGATGCAAAAATATATCTAAAAATCTAATATTATTTTATTTGGTTTGGACCAGGAGGTCTACAAAAATATTAGAGCAAGATGAAAATTATAGCTGGAATTGCACCAGGATAATAGGTCATTTGGATCCAGTACAACTTAGACAGAATTTCTGTAATACAATTCACCTCTTTATATAGTGGACACATGATAAGAATACTAATAGACCTTGCAGCCATCACTATAACCAGGCAGCTTAACTTTGTAATTATTACTCTTGGAACAATTCTTCAAAACAGGAAACAATTTTAATTAAAAAACAAATTGCAAATAAGTTAACTATTCAGATGTTAGCAAAAGATTAAATTAGTATCAAACTTCTATTTTTTTTTTTAATTTAGAGAATTTCCTGCTGGTATTTTGATTTTAGCATACCCTTTGAAAGAAATCTTTTTGAAATGCTATATTTCATCTTATATGTCCTTAAAGCAGTAGCTATTTTGAAGCACTTTAGGATATCACAGGAAAGTGAAAATACAGTATGTTTTAAAAGGAAGCAAATTAAGTGCTCTTGTCAGCCTACACACCAATTCACAATGTTACACATGTTATTTTCTCTGCAGTATCCTGTATACAAACCTAACATTGGACTTCTTTTGGTAACTTCTGGAGAAGGCAGTACAATAAAATCTGGTTAACAAAGTTGCTAATATGAACAAATTACACTCTTTCTGGGAAAATAAGCTTTGCCTAAGCCCTTGAAAACAGCACCAAATGGTGTCACTCATGGGAAATATTCTGGGTTCAGATTTTCTCTGCTAAAATGTGCATGTAGTGCTTGCAACTACTACACTTATTACAAACATCTTAAATAAAGACAGGAGGAAAAAGTTCCTGGGAAATACAATAAACAACTATTTTCCAACTGCCTTGTGCAGTCACAGAGCTGTTAATAGGCACAGGCAGCTCCAAAACTCTTTGGAAAAACCCAGCTCCTCTGCCAAACATACTTAAGCATGTGGTTGGCTCCTGCTGGATGAACATGAGACAGCTCTGATCACTTCTCTCAGTCTTTTCTCCATGTCAAACAAAACAAAACAGACACTGAAGAACAAATTGAAGTTCTACATTTTTTTGCTTTCTTATGGTGCTAAAAAAGAGTTCCAGTGAAGGCAAGCATCTTCTGCAGATCTACCTACTAGTGAATTTCTGAGTGCTAGAAAATGAAGCTTTTGCAAATTCATCTGTGTTTTCTTTGCTGATGTTGGAGGCTTAGCCAGAATTAAACTACAGACTACAGTGGAAATCAACTTACCCCATATTCCCATAAATACTGCAAACACCAGTGTTCCAAAGCTATCAAATATACAGAGTTTCTGAAAAAATGGAACAGAAAAAAAAGGCTTAAAACATAATCAACCTTTTTTTTTTTCCTTCTACAGTGACCCATAACAGAAGCTGCTTACTGAACATGTTGATTTTTAGCTCTTATGTACTTTAATAAACAATTTTTATTGATAGTGTTTGGTCAGTTTCTGTCAATGTATATCACTCTCCAGTAAAGTAAAGAAATTAAATGCAAAGCCCAGAATTAAAAATATAAGCCAAATATGCAGCAAGAGGATAGTAAAATGGTGTGCTATCAAACTTCCTTCCATCTGTTGCATAGGAAAAGGATAAACAGTGCTTCTGGTCTGAGAACTCACTATAACATTATGTATTTTTAATACAGCCACAAAAAGGCAAAGGACACATCTGGTTCTCATGAGCAGGATGACAACAAATCAAGCTAGTTAGTAAAAACACATTGTGACCTCTGTGGTCACAAGTTGCTTTTTCTTTCCATCATAGCCTTTTCCCTGTATACTTATTTCGTTTACCCTTTAAGTGCATTGAAGCAATACATTAAAGCTGGGCAAAATATTTGTGATGAATAGCTGAAAAATTGCAGTTTGGGAAGTGATTGGGTCTGTGCAAAGGAATGACAAGAAGCTAACATCAGCCTAGTGAGACAAAGTAATGGAGAAAGAAAAAGAGATTCCTCTAAACAGGAACTCAGAGCAAGAGTCTGGCTATGCCAGAGCTAGCAGGACATGGTTCTGTCACAGCTTCTGTCATGGACAACATCAGCCTCTCCTTATACCTATATTGCTCTTGACCATAGGAGTCAAATTCAAGGCACAGATCCAGATAATCTCTTTGGGCAGACAGGGAGCAGAATTCAGAAATGTCAAAATGTGCTTTAAACATTTCCTCACCAAAATTGATTCAGAGCTACTCAAACAAGGCTTTAGTAACTGAACATTTTCCCCCCACACCTGCCAAAAGGACGAAGTAACCCTCAGATGAAACTAAAGTGTTCTATTTTCAATTTAAAAACCACTTCAGTCCTGCATCATATATTTGGCAGCTATGTGAAATACAAAAAACCCCAACAATATTTTAATCTTAGATCAAATTGAAACAAATAATGTTGTTATTACTTTTAAAAATTCAGTTGCTGTACTGAAAGGAACAAGTGTTTGCACAGAGCACTTCTGCAGGACATAGGTAGAGGAACAACACAATTTTCTATGGAGGTACTAAAGAAAGTCCAACTGAAGTTCACCAGTGTATCTATATGCTGTAAATGTAGTTACCTTGGATGATTCACAAGTGATGGTGAGGTTCCAGTAGGTACAGGCTTTATCACACTGTGGGCACATTATGATATTACCTCCTATGTTGGGATCACATACTTCTTGGCTAAAATAAAAACTAGTCAGTCACTCACCAACACTAAATACTTCAGTGATTTTTTGCACATGAGGTCAATGCAGTAATCTCAGGGAATTAAGAAATAATTTACCAGTGATCTGCTCTCAAGAATTGCTCCACCCCCCCC
>VWZX01008621.1:57132-78144 GCA_013399015.1 Galbula dea | reverse complement strand
GGAGGTCAGGTAGTGATAGGACTAGGGGAAATGGATACAAGCTAGAGGTGGGTAGATTTAGATTAGACATTAGGAAGAAGTTCTTCACCATGAGGGTGGTGAGGTAGTGGAACAGATTGCCCAGAGAGGTTGTTGAAGCCTCATCCCTGGAATCTTTTAAGACAAGGCTTGATGGGGCCCTGGGCAATCTGATGTAGTGGATGGTGTCCCTGCCAGTCAGGGGGGCTGGAACTAGATGATCTTTAAGCTCCCTTCCAACTCTGACAATTCTATGATTCTGTGATTCTAATTCTAAGATGGAGAATCTTTTCTTGAGGAAACCCAGATATGCTCTTTGAAACAAAAGGTGAGATTTCAGAGAAGGGAGACAGTTGTGCATGTCCAGGGAACTTTCTCAGTTGGAGGCTTAACAGTAAAAAAAGGCTTAAAGGTGCTTTTCCCTTTTATGAAAACATGCACAGGACCAACTGATTCCCCCAGGTGCCGTGTGTCTCTGTCCCCAGGTGACCTGTGCAGGTGGTCTTCTGCAGAGAGATTGCAGACCTGAGGGTTGTCTGGGTTGAAGACGGTGGCCAGACAGGGTGCCCCTGTGCTTTCCAGCCGTGGCAAAGCAAAGTCTTTCCTCTAGTTGTATAGTGCTTGTTCTTCATGCAGACCTCCTGAAGGGTCTGGGCCTATGATTGCCCATGTTGTCACTGCCTGTCCCTGCCTTCCTGCTCTCTCATTTCTTCTTGGCTGTCAGACAGCAAGGGAACTTCTTCATTAACTCACCAAAGGCCTGGAGGTAAACTCCCTGCTGCAGAGAAACCAGCACCAGCTCATTACCTACCACACACAAAACTTTCTCACATATGCATGCACTATGACATACACTGCATGCACATGTGCAGATTAGTTAACACCAGCAAATCCCAAATTTCCTGACTAGCTGCTGGTTTGTTTGTTGATATTTTCCTTGGGAATTATGTTTCTAAAACACTAGTTTTTCTTCTTGGTTAATGCCTCACGCTGCTGTTTATCTTAGAAAATCTCTATATATTCCACTAAGTCTAGACCTAATTCTTCCAGAAATGAAAACCTTTTTTTCCTACTCTAATGATTTTTACACCTGCCAAGAAGCAGCTTCAAAGTGTAGTTTGAAAGCATAACTTTTCAAAGCTAATAGGAAGGGTATTTCAAGGGTGTTGCATACTGCTCATTTTCAGAAAGGAGATACAGATCTAGATGGATCCTGGGTCTGACCCTCCTCTTTGTTTCCATTCTCTTCTGTCTATTGCAGATGAAAAGATCATAGTACTTGCCAAAGTGTCTTTGAATACAGAGTAATTAGTTGTATTTACTGGAAAATACTTATTAGATCAGCTAGCTGACTATTTACCAAAGGAAAGCCATTAAAACAATATATTAGGTGCCAGAGCATAATGCCAAAATACAGGAGCTGGTCCAGGGACTCTTAAGACTACAAAATGAAGTGGTCTGTGGACAGGGAAGTCAAAACTCGATTAGCTGACTTCCACAGGACTGGAAGTTTCGTGTTTGCAATACAATAGTCAAACAGAAATGGGGTTGAACATGATTTGCTGTTTGTACTCACGGTTACATTGGGACTGGTTCAGCAAAATGGCTTGCTGACATCTACACTATGTTAAATGCCTTGGCCTTTCATTTTTACTGTCTGGGCAATAAAAGATAATGCTGGACTTTAATGTGTCCCTGCTAAGTGCATAAAAACCTAGTTCATCTTTTCAAGAGACAGTTTCTTGTGCAAAACTTGTTAGTCTCTCCCACCACTCTAGTATCTGAGCTTTCTTAGTGAAATGCTTCTGTGGGAAATTCTAAATTGTGTATTCAAGGTGCTGACTACTGCCAACAGCTTTGGAAGTATTTTTTAGAAAAAGGACTGTTTTTTAGATGGAGCAGAAGAGCCTAGCCAGAACAGAATAGATACTGAAATACTTTGTGTCTTATTTCCCTTCGGGGACTACAGTACCTTTGCCTACACTAACCCAAGTGCTGCTGTTGTATGGAACAGCCATTGGCCTGCCTTTTTGGTCAGCTGAACTGGCACCTTCCTGCTGCCAGACACATGATTTGATATCATGATTTATAAAGCAGGAGTTACGACTAAGCTCTAGCATATGAGTGGGGTGATAACTGATCTAAGTGTATCTGTGTGATTAGGCACATCATCATCATCATTTTATTCCATGCAGACCTTCAAGAGGTACAATTACAAGACCAAATGCAAAGTCCTGCATCTGGGTGGGGGCAATCCCAAGCACTGATACAGGCTGGGTGAAGATTGGCTTCAGAGCAGCACTGAGGAAAGAGACTTGGGGGTGTGGGTGGATGAGAAGCTCAACATGAGCCGCCAGTGTGTGCTTGCAGCCCAGAGGGCCAACCATATCCTAGGCTGCATCAAGAGAAGCATGGCCAGAAGGTCAAGGAAGTTGATTCTCCCCCTCTACTCTGCTCCTGTGAGACCCCACCTGGAATATTGCATCCAGTTCTGGAGCCCCCATTACAAGAGGGATATGGAGGGGGTTGGAGCAAGTCCAGAGAAGGGCGACAAGAATGATCAGAGGACTGGAGCACGTCTCCTACAAGGACAGACTGAGAGAGTTGGGATTGTTCAGTCTGCAGAGGAGAAGGCTCCGAGGGGACCTTATTGTGGCTTTCCAGTATCTGAAGGGGGCCTACAAGAAAGCTGGTGAGGGACTTTTTAGGAGGTCAGGTAGTGATAGGACTAGGGGAAATGGATGCAAGCTAGAGGTGGATAGATTTAGATTAGACATTAGGAAGAAGTTCTTCACCATGAGGGTGGTGAGGTAGTGGAACAGGTTGCCCAGAGAGGTTGTTGAAGCCTCATCCCTGGAATCTTTTAAGACAAGGCTTGATGGGGCCCTGGGCAATCTGATGTAGTGGATGGTGTCCCTGCCAGTCAGGGGGGTTGGATCTAGATGATCTTTAAGCTCCCTTCCAACTCTGACAATTCTATGATTCTACGATTCTACAATCAGAAGGGATTCCACACCTTCCTTACTGAGGTAAGCCAGCTCTATTTCCATGGAGTAATGTATTTCTGACCTCTGAGGGCTTGACATTCAAGAGGAAAAGCATATAAGGATGGTGGTATGATATCTCGTACAAGATAGATCTTGATACTCTTCTGCTGTGCCCTGCAATGTTAGTGCAAAGGGAGGCAACTTACCTGTGCTGCACTCAGACCCCTGAAAATCCATCTGAACATATGTTATTTTGAATGATTAATTCAACCTCACTTTTATGATTTACAAGGATTTGTTAAAAGTTTTTTTCCACTTGGCCCTGGGACATAGACATTTGAAATTCAACCCTATTCTCACCCACTGAATAGGATGAGGGCAGTTAGGCTTTGGGTTATACCTTGGAGGCAAAGTAAAAGCAGTTGCTCTGTCCTTAAGTCACCTCACTGCTGCTGGTTTATTACAGAACGCTCATAGCTGAAGTCAAACATTGACTAGTTGCCAAGTACAGCATGTCATTTCATATATTTGAAATTATGGAAGAACAACATTGCAAGTCTGTTCCTACAGCTTTACCTCACACAAAACGCATGAAGTCTCAGAGCAGTGAAAACCTTCACCTCTGAGCTTGGTGGGTAGCACTTGCAGCCTGGAGAGTAGGGCTAAAAAGCTAGAAATGCTGTCAATTTTCTGTGAAGATGAGCTAAACCAGAGTCTTCCTGTATGAAGTGTTTTGCAAAACTGTTTTCTTTTCCTGCTGTGATTAAACAAACTCACTGCTGCTGCAGGGGTGTTCTTGAGTATGGCACAGCTGTAGTGTTTCAGAGAGAATGGCCTGTCTTTCACAGAATCACAGAATGTTAGGAGCTAGAAAGGACCTTGAAATACCATCTAGTCCAATCCCCCTGCCAGAGCAGGATTCCCTAGTCCAGGTCACACAGAAACATGTCCAGGCAGGTCTTGAATATCTTCAGAGAAGGAGACTCCACAACCTCTCTGAGAAGTCTACTCCAGTGCTCTGGCACCCTCACTGGGAAAAAAAAAATTTCATGTATTCACATGGAACCTCCTATGCTTCGTCTTACAACCATTGCCTCTTGTCCTGTCACTGGGCCTCACTGAGAAGAGCCTGACCCCATCCCCCTGACACTCACCCTTCAGATGTTTAAAAGCATAGAGGTCACCCCTTAGTCTCCTCCAAGCTAAAGAGACCCAGCTCCCTCAGCCTTTCCTCATAAGGAAGATGTTCCAGCCCCTTCATCATGTTGGTGGCTCTGTGCTGGGCTCTTTCAAGCAGTTCCGTATCATTCTTAAATTGAGGTTCCCAGAACTAGACACAATATTTCAGACGCGGCCTCACCAGGGTAGAGTAAAGGGGGAGAAGAACTCTCTTGATCTACTAACCAGCACCCTTCTAATCCACCCCAGAATCCCATTGGCCCTCCTGGCCACAAAAGCACACTGCTGTCTCATGCTCATCCTTCCATCTACCAGAATTCCCAGGTTCCTTTCCCCTTCACTGCTCTCCAACAGCTCAGTCCCCAACCTATACTCATACATGGGGTTGGTCTTTTCCAGGTGCAAGACTCGACACTTGGCCTTGTTGAATTTCATTCAACTGCTCCCTGCCCAGCTCTCCAACCTGTCTAAGTCACGCTGAATGGCAGTACAACCCTGTGGTGTGTCAGCCACTCCACCCAGTTTAGTGTTGTCAGCAAACATGCTGACAGTGCACTCTGTTCCCTCACCCAGGTTGTTAATGAATAGATTGAAAAGTACTGGTCCCAATACTGACCCCTGAGGGACTCCACTAGACACAGCCCTCCAACTAGACTCCATCCGATTGACCACGACTCTCTGACTTCTGTCCTTCAACCAGTTAACAATCCACCTCTCCTCCAACCAATTTACAATCCACCTCTCTTCCTGATCATCCAGACCACAGTTTCTCAGCTGAGCTGCAAGGATGTTGTGAGAGACGGTGTCAAACACTTTACTTAAATCAAGATTAACCAAGACTGTTAGTGTTTATGGACAATGTCCTTAATGGCCATGCTTTGACATTTGGACAGCCCTGGAGAGGGCAGGCAGTTGGACTATGTGATTGGTGTAGATCCTCCCCGTCCCTTCCAGCTGAACTACTTTACTCCCATTCCATTCCGTTCCCTGAGCTTCTTTTGTTTTAGCAAAACAATATACAAATTGAACAAATACTCCACTTGCCTTAGCAAAATATTTTAGCAGCATACATTTTTCATAATAGAAAGACTGATTAATATTTTTTAGAGTCAAAACAAAAGATTTTTTTTCTCTCTCTGCAGAGTTTGTTTAGGATTAAATACAAGACAAAGAACAACTGAAGATTCTGGAAATCTCAAAATATTTAGGCATTCAGCTTCAAGATGATATTCTGGGCAGGGGCAATCCAAGATATGTGTACAGACTGGGAGAAGAACTTGGTGAAAGCAGCTGTGCAGAGAAGGACTTGGGGGTCATGATAGATGAAAAGCTGGATATGAGCCAGCAATGTATACTGGCAGCCCTGAAGGCCAACTGTATCCTGGGCTGCAACAGGAGAGATGCATGACCAGCATGTCTAGGGAAGTGATTCTAGCAGGTGATCCTGCTCTGGCAGGGGGGTTGGACTAGATGATCTTTCTGGGTCCTTTCCAACCCCTAACATTCTATGATTCCATGAAACCATATCCACTGCTCTACCATCATCTATCCACCTGGTTATGTCCTCATCAAAGGCTATCAGGTTGGTCAAACATGACTTCCCCTTAGGAAAACCATGCTGACTGCTCCTAATGACCCCCTTATCCTTGATACGCCTAGACAAAGAGTCGAGGATGAATTGTTCCATCACCTTTCTAGGGATGGAGGTGAGCCTGACCCGTCTAGAGTTACCCGGCTCCTCCTTCTTGCCCTTTTTGAAGACTGAAGTGACGTTTGCCTTCCTCCAATCTCCAGGCACCTCTCCTGTTCCCTAGGATTTACCAAAGATGATGGAGGGTGGCCTGGCAATGACTTCTGCCAGATCCCTCAACACTCACAGGTGCATCCAATCAGGACCCCTGGATTTATGGATGTCCAGATGGCTTAAATGCTTTCTAACCGAGTCCTCATCAACGAAGGAGAACTAAGTTACCAAAAGAAGGTAGTGTAAACAGTTTGAAGACACAGTAATATATAATGCATTTATCTCAGGATCTCTGCAACAACATAAAATGATTGATTAATCTTGTAATAAAGACTTCCTAGTGACTTATTGTCTCTCCAAAAAAGAGAAACAGCAGATTTTGGTGTCACTTTCTCTTGGTTGGAGGAAAACAATGAAACTGAAGTGTTAACAAAGATTTGTGGTGTCAGGTGCTTCATATTGGAATAGGCTGCCCAGGGTGGTGGTGGAGTCACCATCCCTGGAGGTTTTTAAGAAGAGGATAGATGTGTTTCTTTAGGGGATGATTTAGGGGTAAGAGTAGTGTAGGGCTATCGGTTGGACTAGATGATCTTGAGGGTCCTTTCCAACCGTAATGATTCTGTGATTCTGTGATTCTGTGATCTCAGAGTGGGATGCAATGTCAAGGCTATACCCTTCTGGGTTACATTCTAATTTCAAACATGCTAAATGCTGGGAGTAACGTTTTAGAAAGAGGAAAGATATCTTGAAAATGATAAGATGATGATTATTATTATTATTATTATTATTATTATCAGGACTCAGAGGAGGTGATAATTTGGGTTAAAAGCATTGTGCCAGGACTCAAAGCCCTTAGAGCCCTGGAGCCCAAATGGCAAAGAGCATCCTCCTAACTGACAGCTCCAGTCAATACTGGGCTTCCACTGGTGGAATATACGGGCCAGAAGAGAACTGATGGTTTCTGTGAGGAACTCAAAATTTTCCTGGGTTGGAAAGGAAAGTGGAATTCACATTGTCCTATGTACTTTTAATCTCTGAGAGACCACAGATTGGTATTAATCCACATAGCAGCCTAGAGACCAACGATTTATAATCAAAATGACTGTCCTTCTTATGTAATTAAAAAACAGGGCAAAAGACCGAAAATATTAATTTTTATGCCCTCCTTACCCCCTCCCCCTAGTTTTATTTGTCTCTCCATAACTAAAAAATAGTCCAGTTGAAAATCACAGGATTCTTCTCCTTGGTGTGCTTACTCGATTATTCTTTACCATAGCGCTTGTTCTTTGAGGATAAATCACGTTGACACTGTTCCTATATTATAAAGGGTCTGTTCTCACCTACTGTACAAAACAGAACAAAAAGAGGTGGAAACAAAGTGTCTGGATAAATAACAGGCAATGCTACCCCTTGAGAAACCAGGGGTTTGCTGCAGCTGTCTGTGAGTTCTACTGTTTGTGACATCCTATTCCCTGATTTGAAGGGGAAGACCTTTTCAGGATCATCGAGAAAAGCAGGCAGAGGGAGAGGCTGCTGAAACTGTGTATTCCTCTCCCCTGTGTAAATAGGCTATCTGCAAGAGGGTATGACTGCTCTAAACACTGCCTGTCCTGGCTTGGCAGTAGGAGTAGCCAGGTTTAATGCTGTCTCCCCAGAACCCTCTTCTGTTATGGCTTCTTTGTCATTTGCAAACTAATAGCTGATAGATTGGCTTCAGAAGACTGATGATAATCAAGATGGGAGGACAACAGCTAGATAAATTGCTTCATTAATCCTTGCCCACCACATGACTAGGAGCCTAGGCATGGTGAGAAGTATAGCACCTGCCAGGATTGTAAAAGTGAGCATGAGTGAAGGTGAATGACCTGATTTACCCACTTCCACCACAATCAGAGTTAGACACTCTCATCCACGAAAGTAACACTACCACATTTGGAAGTGTGGATGCCTTGTTGCAATTCGTCCTGGTTATTTTGCACGTCAGAACACCAGTGTGGTGTCTGCTGCTGCTCCTGGAAGCTCTTGTGCTGTGCCACATCTGCCTGCAACAGGTGGTAGCCCCTCATTAATTTTTATGGGGAAAAATAAAAATGAGACCTGCCTGGTTCAGTCTGAAAAGTAAGGTAGTACACTGGCCTGTGGTAAACATACATCACACACTGAAAATGGAAGGGTTCATTGCAGTGAGGATGTGTAAGCAGAAACATTCAGTAGTTGTCATTAGAAGACTCCTGTGAGAGGCTGTTAGATTTTGCCACTTAGTGTTGTAATAAAAATCTAACAAGAAGCTAAAATTAAAGAAATCAAGTTCAGCTCTGCCCTACGTATTGGCTAGGGTAAATTAGCACAAAAATAAAGGTGGTGACAGAACATCACTTGTCACCTGTTTCATGCTGGTGTAAAGTCACAATGCAACAAAAGACATGGAGACTGTTTCTTGCAAGTCCTTTTATAATAATAAGCATACAGATTCCCAGGAATGAGAAATGAACTTCGTCATCCCTGAGCAACTGTGCCACTCTGCTAAACAGAAAGGCTGGAAGTGCTCTCCTATGCTGAGGCCAAGCATGCCTGCTGAGGGCTGCAGGGGTGATGGAATCTAGCTGTTTGAGAAGAGTTGACTGGCAAGAGTGTATGTATAAGATGAACAGATTCTCTAAAACAGAGAAATGTAGTTATGATGAATGCACTGTCTGCCAAACTAATAAGATCAGTTGTGAGCCAGTGTTTTCACAGAATCACAGAATATCAGGAGCCGGAAGGGACCTCGAAAGATCATCTAGTCCAACCCCCCTGCCAGAGCAGGATTCCCTAGACCAGGTCACACAGAAGCGCGTCCAGACGGGTTTTGAATACCTCCATAGAAGGAGACTCCAAAACCTCTCTGGGCAGTCTGTTCCAGTGCTCTGTCACCCTCACTGGTTAAAAATTCCTACGTGTATTCACACGGAATCTCCTATGCTTCAGCTTACAGCCATTGCCTCTTGTCCTGTCACTAGGGTCCACTGAGAAGAGCCTGACCCCATCCTCCCGACACACACCCTTCACATATTTAAAAGCATAGATGAGGTCACCCCTTAGCCTCCTTTTCTCCAATCTAAAGAGACCCAGCTCCCTCAGCCTTTCCTCATAAAGAAGATGTTCCAGCCCCTTTGTCATCTTTGTGGCTCTGCAGTGGACTCTTTCCAGCAGTTCCCTATCCTTCTCAAACTGAGGGGCCCAGGTTTGACGTAGCTAATTCAGCTTCTTTGGCTTCCTAGTATCAGGTCAAAAGCACTGTGTCCTCACAATACAGTATGTTGATGCAACATAAGTCTACCCACTTCTCAGGTCTGTCAGGAAAGATTGATGGGTTCACATTGTAGTGAAAATTTTAAGGTATGGTCTTTCTGACTACACTTGACACTGAGGTGTCAAAGAAGTCCAGGGCTTTCTCTTAAGTGAATTGGCTATGTGGCTACATAAACAGAGGCATGACTGAACACAATCAAGTTGCATTCAGACTGACTTTGTGGTACTGACCTGCTACTGATGATTAAGGAATCACAATGGCCTTCTGGGGAACATACAGATACATCCCACCATCAGAGAGTTAAAGGTAACTTAAAGATGGGCCCTTTGAGGACTTTTTTTTTTTTTTCCCCAGACTTGACCAAACTAATAAAACTGTTTTATGACTTTGTTGCATTTTCAGGGAATTATTTATGTTAAACTATACTTAGTGACTTGTGCATTAAGTGAATGAACTTTATCGTAGAACTCCTTTTATGGAAACAATTTAAAGTAATATCCAAGTAAAAAGACAGTGACATTTTATTTTGGGTTAATTGTAACATAAATTTTTCTTAATTTTGGTTTGCCCAAAATTTTGAGAGTACTTTGGAAGATACAGTTCTCATAATGCACTTAAGTCAAAATCTAAACCCATTAAATCTATGCATTCCACAGGGGATCTTTCCTTGTTTTGAAGAGCTGTGGTAATAACCACACCCTTCATACTTTTCATACAGCTAAACCATGTCAAAATTATGCACACAGGCTGTGTTTGTAAAAGCTGGTTGATAATTAAGCCATTTATTATTGTATTGTAATCAGCACTCTTACTCTGACAGCAGGCAAGATAGGTGAACAGCTCATGCATTGTTTAATTCAAAAAAACGATAGTGGAATTTTGAGTATCTTTGGTGAAACAGGTAGTTTTGGACAGAAATACAAAATGTACAAAGAAGAGGCAGGATTATCACTCAGAGACAGTAAGTTTAACAGATGGACTTAGCTAAGCTTTAACATATATTAAGGGAAAGAAATGTGTATTTTTTTTTCCTTTGATTTTGACTGCATAATTACTGGTTTAAAATCACTAACAATGCCTCCTACACTGCAGTCACATCATTATAGTTCATTACAAATGCATAACATTTGAGCTTCATTTTTAACAGCCATCATTAATGTCATTATTTGATCTAACAGCTAACTTAGAGTGCTTATAATTTTGTATCACGTAGACTGAAAGAATCTAAGGGCTTTAATTATACCTTCTATCAAAAAGTTTTTAGTGGTCCTATATTCCTTCTTATTTATGTTTAAAGATGGCTTGCCACAATGTGTCTGCTTAAATCCAAGCCCGCCTTACAATGTATTCAAATTAATGTATTCAAAATCCAATGTATTATAACAGTTCATTGGTTTTGTATTAAATGAGGAGGAAAAGAAGTTATTTGCTCTTTATCTGACTGAAGAGCACCAACAGATTTTAGCATTTGGAACTAAATGATCTTTAAGGTCCCTTCCAACCTGAGCCATTCTATGAGTTTATGATTCTATGATTTTGTTAGGTTTATGGGAAATTATGCAGGTAATCTAACTAGTGTAAATATAGTTAATTCACTGGAAAAAGTTCAACATATCAACCTGCAACAACTGAATCAACCATTGTAGAAGGCTATACGGCCACAGCTAGTTTTTTTGGTGGTTTTTTTGCCATTTGGGAAGAGGGCTTTTCTTCCTAACATAGGACACACAGTCTGTATTTAATAACTGGCCATGGCAGATGTTGTCTTTTAGACCACAACCTCAACTCATAATGGGTCCTCTGGAAACCACCACCCTGTTTGAAATCATAGCTGCTCCAGAGGCAAATACTTATTCAGGGATGTAAGGACATGAAGACCCCATTAAGTCTTTAGCTGTGAGTAAGCTGGTCCTCTCTGGGCTGGTCCATCTCTTTCCTGATGTCCTTTTGGGCTCAAAGTTGCCTGCTGCACAATTTGTTGTGGGGTGATCACCGTGTGAGAATGGACATGAAACACATTTCCACCTCCCTCCAACCGGCTGTATCTACTGGTCTTATTTCTCTCTCTTTACAGTCCTTTCTTGGGATTAGGAAGGACCCAGCTCAGAGAACACATATGTGTCTGGGAGGTGTCTGCCTTCCATCTCCTTGGTAGAGTAATGGTGGTGTAATCCTCTCTCTTCCAAAGACCAAATTATTTTTGAGCCTCTCAGACTCCTCTTTGACATTGCGTGACTCCGTGACATCCTTCAGAACCTGCCTAGCTAGATTTTCAGAGGAGGACAGTTTATTTGAGGCCAGGGACAGGTCTTCACCAGATTTGCAAGCCATGCTCTATGCTCTTAGGAGATGTTGCATTGGAAAATTCAGCCGTATATGTCCCATGGGAGGATAGGTGGCCTGCAATTTCTGGCCTTTAATAATATTCATTGGAGATGATCAGCACGGAAATCTACCCCATAGTGGTTATCCAGCCACACAGTAACGCAGTCATTTACCCTGGAAGAGTTTTTACTCCTTCAGCTCTCTGGAAAAATGATCTTCACTGCAAGCACTCTGAGTAAGTCAGCAAGAGCCTATGCTACAATGGGTGCAAGTCCAATTGCTCCCAGCAGCTCATTAGCTCCTGACTCATCCTCTTCAGTGCACACCCATAGGCAAGCAGGGAGCAATTTTCTTTGCGATGATGGAGTTAAGCACACGAACAAGACTTTCGTATGCTCTGGAATTATGTCACTAACACCCAGTGCAAACAACAGCAGCTTAAAATATCTGCTCAAGGCCAGATCTGGTTCTAGGACTGGTTGCTGACAGATTCACAACTACATGGATGAAGATGATGACTAAGCTAAAAAGATGAGGGCAAATCATCTAATATGCAGGTAGAAGAAAGGTCTTAACCTTGACCTAAGGCATCCAACAGTCTAGCAATAGCTTTGCTTTATGCAGTCTATGTTGATACTGATAAATTTGGGATATTTTCCCAAGTTTGGAGAAGAATGGTATTTTTTTCACCTGTTGAGCAAACACCTATATCAGTCTGGGTGAGAACACACTACTGTCTTGTACAGCTTGTAAAATGAAACAGAAGGCTAGAGGCTGTATGGTAATGATTCTTTGAGATGAGTTACTTCTTCCCTGGGAGGGAAAAACAGTATTTGGCTTCAGACAAAAGGCTGAAAGTTTGTCTTAGCGAAAGCTAGCAGAGCACATATTACTGCAAGGTAGCTGGAATATTTTCAGTCACCTCTGCTTGCAGCTGAGTAGCACCTGCTTTTGAATTACTCCACACACAACCTGTGCGAAACATCTCTGATTTGTGATTGCTTCTCCCAAGAGTCCAGGTGTCAGTCTGAGAGATGCACCAAATATCCCATCCACTTTTCTGCCATTGTTGTTTATTTTATGTCCTTGTGGAGCTGCCATCTGGGACCTAGTAGGTAAAGGACTAATAGTGCTGATACATCCCAGCTTTGCAGGTGTTCCAGTGACTTGACTACAAACAGCTGCTACCACACACCATACTCTATAACCTTGGACTTGGTGCCACAACCAATGAACCATCAGCCCCAGTGGATGCAGCGAGGTGAACAGCTTGAGCAGTTGTCCAGAGTTCAGTTCAAGCCAGAGAGGGAGGGCAAACCTTCTGTTAAAATCAGCTATTAATCCTTTAGCAGGGGAACGGAGGGAGGAATGATCTGGGTTCAGGTCCAGCTCCAGAGCTGGGCAAATTAAGTGTTGCCTGGGCTGAGTTTCTTGATCTGCGAAAGGATGCCATTTCTGCTACCGTTATTCATTTCAGGCGGCTTATGGAGACTGCAATCATGGGATGAAGTGAGGAGAGGAGGCAAAATATTGCAGCTGAGTGAAGATGACCTTTCATAAAAATCACTGTTTCTTCCCCTATGCTGTCACCTCTCTGATTGCAAAGGCAACAGCTGCAAGATCTTGAATAGGAAGATCTGAGTTTGCTTAAACTGCTAAAAGACCCACAGCTGGCTCTGCTCAACTTCTTAGCTAGGTCCCAGAACTCTCTCACTTCAGTGCTGGAGTTTTTTCTTTGCCATAACTATAGAGAAAAAATAGTTATATCCTGAATGCTTTTGTAATTATAATGGTGCCCATCAAGGGTAAGCAAGAGAAGAGCTGATCTTGTGTCAAGCCTGGAAACTTGGAAATAGTGTCAGGTCACATAACAAGACACAAGACAGGAGGTAAAACGCATATCCCCTGCTTCAATTTTCATGCCCTGATTCAAAGGTCAGAGCTGCCTACCCTTGTACAGAGCAAACTCCAAGCCTGGGGCTTCTCCTAAGAACTGGTGAAGCTGTGAGAATTCAGTGTCCTGGAAAAAGTCTGGGATGGTACCCAGGAAGTCAGAAAGATCCTCTACCCCCGTTATCATGGAGTGAAATAAATTGCCGTATCCCCATAATAATGTAGCAGAATGACTTCTCTGTGCCTTCAGGGACCTCTCCAGCTTTGCTCCCTTTGGGTATCTGGCTTTAGGCAAGGGTGGAAGGGAGAAGAGAAACCACTCATTTTCTGAGCAGGCATTGAGTTTTCTGAGTGGCCCAACACAGCTACAGAAACAAGCTTGGGTGTCGCGCATTTCAAAAGCCACTGGTATCCCCAGGCAGAGAGGCACGCTTGTCCTTCCAGCTTGTTGTGTATTGTAGCTGCGTGAGCAAGAGAAAGGTCCATACAGTAGCACCACTGGCATGCTGGCACTTATCTGTCAGCCATATTTCAAAGAGAGAGGTTGGGTAGTTCAGAGCAGTCATTTGCAGGTTCAGTGTTGTCACTGGGGACTGGAGAAGGAGGCTTTCCACTGCACCAGCAGGCTAGTCCTGCCAATGTGTTGGGGTGAGCCCAGCTGGCTGTCCTATACTGTATGACTTGGCAGTAACTCACTCTCTAATTAGACTTAAAGGGCAAGGCTGTAAGGCTGTAATACAGTTAATGAGTTAATTTTTTCTCCTTCTGCCATCTGGCACTGGGAATATAATAAAGAAAGAAAATGTTTACTAAGCAAGGAAGCAGGGCAGGTAAGTTTAACCTGACATTAGTGATGCCATTTGGGACACATGAGGGTTGGTGGCATTAAAGCTACCAAGCAATGACATGAGAAGATGTTGATTCTTTGGACTAATCTCTGCATATGTATTGGACTGGCATTTGGGCTGGTATCCCACATCACTAAGTCAGTGATCGAAGGAAATCTGTGTATGAAAGAGCAGTTGGTGGTTTACACAAGAAACTCTGACTGTATAAAAAATACTTTGGATGCCAGGGCAGGACTTGGGAGGAAAAGAGGTGCTCCAGTCGAGCACTTGTTTAGCACTGCTAAAACATCATCTTGCTCTGCTGCTACCTAACCCTGAAGGCACAAAATCTCAGGGCTCTGCTTCACCTCTGCTGTACATAGAAGTACCTTGGTCCTAGTTATAGGGCACCTGAATTGAAAAGGTTTTGAGGATCTGAAAATCTCTACCTTCACCACTCAAGGCGTACTAGACTAACCCGTATTTACTCTTATGCTTGTAGCCAGCAAAGCTTTCAAGCTTGTGCCCTGGCACCACTTGGTTTACTAGCATAGGCCTTACCCAAAAATGAGGTGCTGGTGGCTGGTGGTCCATGCAGATTTGAATCCACCATGCCTCTGGCAGTGGTTGGTTACCCCACTTCTCTCTTGGCATTGCCTTCCATCTGCTTTCCCTGTGCTTGGGGAAGGGTAGAAGGGGCACTTCATGTTCTCTGCCCTGTGGTAGCTGGCAAAACAAGAGGGCACTCCAGGACATGGGAGGGAGAAAGTGTTTCCTCTGCTCATGTCAAAACCTTAAAAAACCAAAAATGCTTCTTCCTGATCCCTAATGAGGAGAAATAAAATCTATGTTCGGCCTAATTTTTTTTTAACAACTGAGTTGTAGTTTCTTAACCTGTTGCTTCCTATCCTTATGTACATTCTTTCATTTCAAGTGAGCCTCACCCCTTCCTTTAAGCTGCATATTTTCCATTTTAAGACTTCCTGTTCAAGCTAAAGGGCAAAGATCTTTTAAATATCAGCATAAAGCTGGGCTTACTCTCATTGTGTAAAAGGTAGCTGGCTCTCAGCTCTTGGCCTGGCTGTCGCACTTTCTCCTTATCAGAGAAACTGAGGTCCCAAGTTCAGTGTCTTTGACTTTCTAACTGATGTGTTGGACTAAAGTCCTGACTGTGCGGGCAGCCAGGCAGGAGACAGCAGAGTAATCTGCATCTGGGCTTGATGACTATTATTGTTATAATAATTGGCAGCAGACACATAGACTTCTGTCTTCAGGGTGTTTCCTTTCTTTACTCTTTTTTTCTTATTTGCATGCATCCACTTACCTTATTTTCTCTCTGACATCTACAACTTGGCACAAGTGAGCACAGCAACCAGGCAGCAATGAAGGAGAAGGAGTGCATCCTGGCTTCATCGGTCCACATCTGCTTATGTGGAAGCAGCACTCAAGTCTTTATCTGTGCCCCAAATGTTGCAAAAGTAAAAATAAAAGCCATAAGCCCATGCCTCACACAGTGGAATTCAGCAGTAGTCGCTTAACCATAGCTTTTCTGTTTAGCATTTTTTGAGGGCTCAGGTGGATGTCAGCCAGGTAGGCAGAGGCAGCCAGTGCCTGATGCCAGTTACAGAGGCTTCAGCTGCAGGTCTGTGGGAGAGCCATGGCTGGCTGCTGGGGAAGGCAAGGTTCACCCTGGCAAGCCTCTGTGCACAGCCAGTGCTCTGCAGGATGGCAGACCGCGTCTACCCTATTCTCTTCCCTGCCCTGTCCTGTGGCTAGAATGGTCCCCAAAACTAATGTATGTTCAGAGCTGGGCTGTTGACTCCAGGTTTGTCTGTGTCCTGCATGGATGTCGTGGTTGCTTCTGCACCAGGGAACATCCCCCTCCTTTCTGCCCTCTGTGAGGGCTCAGTTTGGGCTCATCTCTGCTGAGCTCAGGCATAAGTAATTCTCCCCAGGGTCTTTCCAGGTTTACCTTTATAAATAACTGCCTCAATCAAATTAGGTTGACATCCAATGAAGCTATGGGGGAAGCTGGGCAGTCCACGTGTACTTAATCCTGAAACAGACAATGATACTACTGAAACATGTCTCTGGCAAATATAAAAAAAGTACTGTGAGATGGGGAAGAAAGTTCTGAGATAAGCATGGGTCACAGCTGCTGAAAACTGTTTCTGGTCAAAACACTTTTTTGACAGAAAGTGATTTTTTTCTGTAACTCAAATTTCTTTTTGAGNTAAAGTAAAATCCTTGTCCCTCCTCCAAATCAAACTTATTTCAACTGTTTTTTTCCCCTATGGAAAGATGAAAAAAAAAGAGATGGGAGTGGAAGAAATCACAGGAAGAAGGCAGTGAATTCACTTCCAGCCTACTCTCTGTCAGCTGTCCTTGTATGCTTCTTGTGGTGCCAAACACAGCCAGAATATATCCTGCAGGTAATACCAAAACATGAATAAAGTGATGAAAGAGGTCCATTAGGAACAGTAGGTAGCTGTGGGAAAGGCTTTTCTTTTCAACACAAAATTTCAGCAGAGCCAGTGAACTGATTCTGCCTATCTCCCTGTAAAAAAGGTACTTTGCATACAGTTATGAGAATGAGACAGGTCTTGTACAGCTGAAGAGGTATGAACACTTAACTCTCCTTGGATATATTGGGGTGCTGAAATACCTGGGAAAACCTGACCTCCCAGCACAGGAGATGTGCCACTCCCCATCTCTGTAACTTACTGTTCCCATTGCTTTTCTGTAAAGCACAAATATTGCTGGACACAAATAAAATTTGTTTTGAAAACACAGCTGAACTTCCCAGACACAGGGCAGGGAGATGAGGGAGATCACGGGTTTTGGAAGGACCGAATCTTGCACTGCTGGCTGCTCTGGGCTTGGCATGGGGTTTGCTTGCTGAAATCCTCTGTGGTGTCTCATTGGAATCCAGACTCAGTGAGAGCAGCCCTCTCCCCTTCTCTTGAAATCTAACGTGGAGATGTTCAGCCTCACTGATGCTGACTGCTAAGCTTCTGAGATGCACTCTCATGAGCTTGGGGCACCCAGACCAGCAGCCTGGCTCTGTCCCCAGGTCTGGTGATGGAGACCATACTCATAAGAGCAAAGCCAGGAGGTCCACAGGACCAGAGGAGAGTGAGAGGCAGGCACTGCATTTACAGTGACTCAGTGTGTGATTTTGGGAAGAGCCCTGCTGACATCTGTGGGGCCATTGGGGTACAGTGTGTTTTGGCATGGATGGAGGAGAAGGTCTTTGAGCCCTGCGTGAGTAAGCTGGCCATCTGTGGTGACTGCAATACTTGAAATCTGTTCTTAGAATTTCTAGTTATGGATATCTCTGCAGAAATTGAACAATCCTGCCAGAAGGTTGTGCAGTGCTTAAACAAGTGTAAGGTACCTTGTGCACAGCTGCACCAGCAAGGTAAAGCAGATGTTCAAGCGTACCAGCAATACTGCATATGCAGAAGGCTGGCATGGACAAAAAAAATCCCTGTTGCACCTACCATGACTATAATGTTGCTGTGAAGGTTACTAATCTTATCCTGTGTTCATTTTAGATGTGCCAGCTCAAGGTGCAGCCAGCATTTTTGCTGTTTGCGGGAGGCTTAGAAGCTGTGCCAGAGGAGGGACAGGCAGACGTGTAGCCTCATGACAGCCCCTTGGAGCCACACTTGGGTTGAAAGAGTTGGAGAGAAGTTGCGTGCTCCATTCAACCATGTCTCTCAGCAGAGGGATGAGGGTGGTTAGCTGAGGCCTGCGGCACCATAAAAACAAATTAGGCTTGTCAGGCAGGGCTTGTTAAAGCCCTTACAGCCTCACCGGTTCAGGTCTGCTGTGACTGACAAAGTCTGACTGAACACACAGTTTACTGAGAGTTTTTGTTATTGCTTTGTTTCAGAGAACTGCTTTCCCCCCTTTCTGCTAAGTTTTTCTTGTAAGCAAGGCACAGGGTTTTGTTTTGTTTTGTTTTATTTATTTGTTTTTGTTTTGTTTTTTCCTTGGTTTATCATTTAGAAAGGAAGCAGCTCTCCTCCTGATGCCTCGTTTTTAAAATTTCCATGCAATTTTCATGGTCTCACATTTATCAGGAAATGCTAGGTTAATTTTTGTTTCTCTAGAAATAAAAAAAAAATTTAAATGTCTTGACTCTAAGCAATTTCCTTCCTGGAAAGAGAAAATGAAAACAAAATTTTTTTCTCTGGAAAATTTCCCCAGGTATGCTTTTTGTTTTTAAACAAGTCTTCTGAATCTTGATAGTAATTTTTAGAATTAAACTTTCTCAGGAAACTAAAAAGTATGTTTGAAAATGAAGCCACATATCAAGTACTTGAACTTCCAATGAACTAGGAAGCCCTTGTTTGTTTAGCACAATTTGCCAGACAATTGTAAATGTAGTTCTTCATTCCCCCATGCACTGGTTTCAACAACTACCTATCTGTGAAACACAAATAATTGCTTTGTCTTGATCAGAAAAGCTGCCCTTTAAGCCCTTTGACTTAATTTTAAACAAGTGTGAGCTGGACGCCTGAAGCTTGTCCCATCCCAGCAATTTCCCTCTCCTAGCTGTTTTTCCCACTGCATTAGTGTTCTTTGACCAACTGCAGATGCTTGTGCCAGGATCATCAAAGTTTGGGCCATTGTGAACTTGTAAACAGATTTTGGGTGTCTCCTTGTACTCCCCAAGTTCCCAAGCCCTAAGTATGAAAAGATGGGCTCTTCCCAGGTGCTGCCCAGTGAATTTGGGGACTGATAAAAATCTCCAGGGACTGCTTCTTGGGAGTGCAAACAAATGGCAGTGTTAGAAAATGGGAATAAGGCTGCAGCTAAGGAGGCAAAAGCATGGAGAGTTTTCTCTGCTGGCCATGCTCTACTAGGTAATGCAGAGCTAAAGCCACTATCTGAAAGTCAAGGTAAGGTTGGTGAAATGGCTGGAAATCCTGTAGCATGCTGCCAGCACAGAAACAGGAGCCTATGGAGGGACAACAGACTCTGTTGATGCTGAGTGTACTAGAGGAAATAGATATGTGGAGGCAAAGTGAGTTCTCCAGTAGACGCTAAGGAGATGATAAGGAATGTCAGTAGATCATTTATTTTCATTTATAGCTCAAGTCTGTCTAAGAGTGCTGATAAGGTCGTTGTTTCCCTTGAGTCATTGTCGTCAAGCTATATTTGTACATTTACATGATTAAGCTGCAGAGGAATCTGGCTTTATCTTAATTTGTATTTTTATAGATGTGTCTTCCTTGTATTTGTTTTTGCCTGCAGGAGAGCTGAAAGGTCTGATCAGCACTGTGGTGATAACCTTAAGTGATTCCATGTGTACACATGGACACACGTGAAAACCTGCTACAGAATCAGGATTTGAAGAGACATTTCCCAAAAGTTGGCCCGGTGTTACAAGGACAAAGTGATTATTCCACCACTTGACTAGTTTAAAAAGATGCAGAGATTCCACTTTCTCTTAAGGTTTGATTTGCATATAATTAATGCATGATTAATGGACTTCATCTGGCTGTCTTGTATGGTTGCCTTGTGGAATGTGTTCTAGATGACTGAGTCAGGGCCATAAACGTTTATTAGCCTGATGGACTCCAGAACAATCAATTAAGTCTTTATTAAAACCATTCATAAAAATATCCTCCACATAAAACAGAACCAGCAAAAACGTGTTTTTCTTGGCATTCCTGTCCACCTCTACTGACTGGGAGGCTCTCTGACCATGATTTCTGCATGCTTGGACAAGCTGCTCTGAGTAATGCCATAGTTCTGGTTAAAGTTTGTCATTGGTTGATTCAATACTCTCTTACACATGCAGGAATAAAGTGCACCTCCTGTGCATCCTGTATATGTTTGGGGGTTTTTTCCCTCTCTCTATTGTATGAGTTTGGACTGGAACAAGCTATTTTTTATAACCTTTCTACTGTCATTCATAACAGGTTTACATCAAAAGAGGACTTTCCTCCTGGCATGGCTCAGTGAGGCAGCTCTGGTGATAACAGAGTAAACAAATAAAATGGCATGAGGCTTTTCTTGTGTAACAGGACTGCTGACATTGTACATAGGGCTCCTACCTCAGGTAACAGTGAGAATAAAGGGTAATTTTAGTCTATTTGAGGACTTACTGGCCAGATGGATTTTTTGCATGGTGCATAAGACATGTCTTTTTGGCAGGGCACTGCTACTTATTTCCCCAGCAGCAATTCCCATACACGTGCCCTGTTGGTCCCATTCCCTGGGGAAGGATTCAGGATGTGCAGGAAGGCAAGACTGTGAGCAGCACTGAGTGGCAAGGTTGCAGAGAGCAGAAGCAGCTCTCCAGGATCCATCCCTCTCCCAGGAAATGTCCCTTGACCCCTAAGTGTCTGTGCTGCAATGCATATAGGTTGGCAATATGATCAGCTATTTGGAACTGGCCAGGTAACTCCTTCCTGCTCACACAGCTGGGGATGTCAGGGTACCCCAGGACATCCGAGATACCCCAAGGAAATCAAGGGGGGTTCCCCTAGGAAGGTGATATGTCCAGCCCAGCTGAAGTGCCTCTATGCAAATGCACGCAGTTTGGGCAATAAACAGGATGAACTAAGGGCCATTGTGTTGTTGGAGAGACATGACATAGTGGCTGTTACAGAAACCTGGTGGGATAATTTCCATGAATGGACTGTAGGAATAGATGGGTTCAACAATAGATGAAGTTCAACAAGACCAAGTGCAAGGTCCTACATCTGAGTCGGGGCAATCCCAAGCACC
>VWZX01008621.1:33904-56905 GCA_013399015.1 Galbula dea | reverse complement strand
CCTCATCCCTGGAATCTTTTAAGACAAGGCTTGATGGGGCCCTGGGCAATCTGATGTAGTGGATGGTGTCCCTGCCAGTCAGGGGGGTTGGAACTAGATGATCTTTAAGGTCCCTTCCAACTCTAACAATTCTATGATCCTTCTTCCCATACTTAGCTTCTCTGAGCCCCTGATGCTGCAGCAGTTTTGACCTTTAATTTTGTGAGAAGGCAGAAAGGCAGACACCTCAGAGTTAATTTCACTTCATAAGCTGAGTGCTTGGGACAGAGTGGCTGCCAAGACATTCCCTTCCTGTAGGCTGTGGAGCAAAAAGACAGCAATTAGCTTTGCTCTTAAAGAACATCTTTAGGTCAAATCTTTGGGGCTAATTCAGACAAGCTGATCTTATTCCACTTCTCTTGATGTAAGTAACACATTCTTATTATTTGACAGTACTAGATAATTTGGTTTTGGAACCAGGTCTATCTCAGGAAAAATCACCTCAGCTGTTTATTGCTGTAGCTTCTCTGTATGCATCTTTTACTGTCCTCAAGATTTGCATCCTGATAGGTCTTCCTCCATCCTTGCTTGAATCTGGAAAACGTTTTCTATATACATAGCTGACCTTTATGAGGTTAACAGTTAAGAAAGTAGACTTAAAGAAACTGAAAGAGCTGAATAAAGACCAAGGGCTGTGGTTTGCTTTGTCACAAGGTCTAAGATGTAGGTGAAGGAGAGCTTGGTCTAATGATCTCTCTTCCCCACTCCTCCTGCAGGCAGAAGTTTTGTTTTGTTTGTTTTCTCTAGAGTAGTTTCACTGAGTAAATGAAGCAATTAAAAAAAATGACTGGAGAATGTTTCTTGGTAGAAACCAAAAGAATAAAAAGGCATTTTCAGTCTGCCTAGAGTGTTTTTAAGTATCCAAGTGATTTTCAACAAAATTTGTCAGAAAAGTTGTTGTAGGGGAGGACTGAGATGGGGGCCACAATGGTGGCATGGGCAAGAACCACCTGCAGGTCTCTGCTTTGCCCCAGTGCAAGAGTTTCTACCTCAGGTAACAGCACTATTAGGAGGAGCAGGGTCTCAATGCTGGTTCCCTCACCTGATCATAAGTCCTGTGGAGCGATTGGGAAGAGCTTCCCACCTTCCTGTACCCTCATCATGTACTTTACCTTGTGCAAGGTTTTTGGGTTTCATAGGATGCCAAGAATGTTCTCAAACTTCTGAAACAAAAGAGTAACATCTACGCAGTAGCAGATTTTTTGGTCGAATCATAGAATTGTCGGAGTTGGAAGGGACCTTAAAGATCGTCAAGTTCCAACCCCCCTGCCTGGCAGGGACACCATCCACTAGAGCAGGTTGCCCAGGGCCCTATCCAGCTTTGGAGAGCCCCATCCAGCCTTGATGATCATGAACACAAGGGCAATTGCTCTGATTGGGAAACATCAGGAGACATCCCCTCTCTGAGTGCCTGGCCGCCAATGGGGACCCAGGGCACCTCTTGACATGGGAGGCTGGAACACTAGCCCTGGCCCAAGAGGAATCTTACTCATTGGCAGACCAGGGAGTTATTGTTTGGTACCTGCTGATTACTGATTGCCAGCTTAATCCTGTGTTTATGTCACTGCTGGGAGAGAGCCAACTGATACAGCATTGCAAAAGAGACCATGGTGTGTTTAACTGCCTTAATGACTGTAAAATTACAAGTGTCCCTAAACACTCTTCCACAATTAGAGCTCATCACATCCTCACGACCTGACAGGATTTAAAAAATATAATTAGAGGCTGGCAGCACTGCTAGTGTTGACCTTAAGGTGATGGGAGGAGGGTAGGAGGAGGTGAAATTGCTGTGAGCAGTGGGTGTCTAGCTCTTACAAGTGTCTTATTAACCTCTCTGCAAACAGATTGGAGCAAAGACCCTGATTATCACAAAGCTGCTCTGCTTGCCTGTGCTTCCCTGCTGATGCTTCGTGCCAACCAAGCACCACTGCTGCAGGAAATCTCTCCTCGCCTTTTCTTCAGCCAGTAAGTCTGTATCAAAAATACAGGACAGGGGCCAGTGTGTCTGGGGCAGGCTGTTCCGCTACTGGATTCAGCCTTGTGGGTGCAGGGACAAAGCCTGTCTCCACACTTTAACTGGAGCAACCTTCTCTGCAAGGCACTTACAAACAATGTTTTTGAGAAATGGATTGACTTAAAGATGATACAACCATCATGAATAAAATATTCTGCTTATGCCCATATATATATACGAGAAAAAAAGTATATATACACACATATACTTCAGAAATACACATATATATTTCTGATTGTATCTGCTGGCTAAAAAAGGTGTCATAATTAACAACTTGCATCATACTTTCTCCTCTTTTGTTTTATTCTTTCTCCCTCTCCATCTTCCCTGCCTTGGCTTCAGTGAGTTTTTCACTTACCTTTTATTTTCCTTCAAATTCTGATTCATTTCATGATAGAATCACTTAAGCATCTGTTACCATCTTCCTTTCACTGGAAGCACATACAGCTGCCACTCCCAATCTCATACAAGTAGCATTGCTTCACTGCTATCCAAAATAGTTTACTCATGTGGTGGAAAATTGTGAAATTCTCCACTAGATTTTTTTTCTTTCAGAAGACTCGGGAGCAGCAGTGGCTTATTATGGTTTACTGTGTTTTTCGACTAGATGTTCATCAATAGCCAGTACAATCTGCAGAATCCTGCTTATTGCTAATATTTCTTCCTACTACTCTGTAATACAGCTCTTCCTTTTTTAATACAGCAGGAAATTTCCAGCTGTTGCTAAAGGATGAGTTTCACCTTAGAGGAATCTTGCAAGTGAGATGCAGCTAATTCTGATTAAACAGCTGGAGGAAGTCAGCTATAATTTTTGTTTGGTTGGTTTTTTCCCTTTTTTTTCCCCTATTACATATACAAGTAAGTGACACAAGTCTGGTAATTATGCTTACTTAAAATGTGTAGCATTCACTGTATTTCTCATTCTTTTCGTAATTAGGTTTGGCATATGCTTATGTGGTATCCACATAAGTAGGAAGTTAGCAAGCAAACACATTAAGATAAATTTGGTATAAATTAAATGCTTCAGCACCTAATTTAGAATGATGCAAAAGTCAAAAAAATATTGGCTGAACTTGAAGGGAACCTGCAGGTACAGCTAGCTGACTATTTTAGTGTTCATAGCTTGGCTATAAACCAGCATCACAGTGGCATTATCCTGGCTATCTCCTCCTTCTCCTCCCTTTTGGACACCAGAGGTAGCTTCCTTAACATTTGAGTTGCAAAGCTGCAAATCTGGTGCAGGTGAAAGAATCACAGAATCACAGAATCTTAGGAGTTAGAAGGGACCTCGAAAGATCATCTAGTCCAACCCTCCTGCCAGAGCGGGATTCCCTAGACCAGGTCACACAGAAGTGCATCCAGACGGGTTTTGAATACCTCCATAGAAGGACACTCCACAACCTCTCTGGGCAGTCTGTTCCAGTGCTCTGTCACCCTCACTGGTTAAAAATTCCTACGTGTATTCACACGGAATCTCCTATGCTTCAGCTTACAGCCATTGCCTCTTGTCCTGTCACTGGGCTTCACTGAGAAGAGCCTGACCCCATACTCCAGACACACACCCTTCACATATTTAAAAGCATAGATGAGGTCACACCCTAGCCTCCTTTTCTCCAATCTAAAGAGACCCAGCTCCNTATACTCATACATGGGGTCTTTCCCAGGTGCAAGCCTTGACACTTGGCCTTATTGAATCTCATTAAATTTCTCCCTGCCCAACTCTCCAGCCTAAGTGTTGCTGAATGTCAGCACAACCCTCCGCTGTATCAGCCACTCCACCCAGTTTAGTGTCATCAGCAAACTTGCTGACAGCACATTCTGTTCCCTCACCCAGGTTGTTAATGAATAGATTGAAAAGTACTGGTCCCAGTACTGACCCCTGAGGGACTCCACTAGACACAGCCCTCCAACTAGACTCCATCCGATTGACCACAACTCTCTGACTTCTGTCCTTCAATCAGTTCACAATCCACCTCACTACCCAATCAGCCAGACCACACTTCCTCAGTTTAGTTGCAAGGATGCTGTGGGAGTCAGTGTCAATCGCTTTACTGAAATCGAGATAAACCACATCCACTGCCCTACCCTCATCTATCCACCTGGAAGCTGTAATCATTCTTAGCAATCCGGCAACATACCACGTGTCCTAAACGTAGTACCAATCCCTAACTGGAGGAAATCTGACCAAAGAGTGAAGAGGTTGGGAGTGTCAAACAATGCACCACTACTACTACTTTACAGGTTTGAAACTGCATGAGCGTGAGAATCACACTTGCAAGAGCACTTAATCACCTAAATACCATTGAGGTGCCTAATTCCCAGAGATTTCCACAAGAGATAGAGATTGGGGCGCTCACAAGGATATTGCCCTGAATGACACTTTAAAGGTCACTGTGGAGCCTGTGTCAGAACTGGCTGATGAAGCCAAGTCGTAGGAGGTACCATTCAGTACTTAACTGAAAAAGATCTCACCTGACCTGGCCAACCCCAGTCTCTCATTCAAGTCTGCTAAAAAATAGGCTGTTCTCCTTAATGTTAATGTCTTCACTGAAGCACAGCTCACTGTCTGGCACTGGCAGAAGAAAACCACTTGAAGCCATACATCTGCCACAGAAGAGCAGTGGAGGCGAAAACATGTTTGAGGAGGTCAGAAATCCCATACTGTGGATTTTGGCCTGGCTTTGGTGAGGAATTTTCCTTGGGGCTCTGGCAGCCATTTCAGCTCCATGAGACCACATGGCACTGCTACCCTGGACTGCCACCTGCCTGGATGGACAACATGGCTTTTCTTAGACCAATTCATACTTTCCATGAGGCCTTTCCAAAAGGAGTCTTCTTCAGCCCCCTCTGAATGCACAGGTGCTTTGGCAAAGGATGCAGCCAGGATCTCAGAAAGGCTAGTGCATGCCAGCTAACAAACACTGGACAGAATTCTAATGGTGTAGTTGTGTGTTATGGCTTGGGAAAAGAACCCACTCTTTTACTTAAAATTCTTTCTCAATAATTGTGAATACACAAGGTAGTGTAAACACCTGGAGCTATCTACCTCTGCAGTGTAAGAGGAATTACATTTAAACAAGTAAAAAATGCTGTGTGATATAAAACACTTTCTAAGGTATCTTTTGAAAACAATGAAAGTTTGGGAATGGAAATCCTTTGCAGGAGGGAGTAAATGTGATCTGACATCATTATTGGTACTGTTGAGGCTATGGGATTTGGCAAAGGTTGGCAATGCCCCTGGTGTAATTCAGAGTGATCCCAGGGCTTCTCTAACATATGTCAGGTTTTTCAGAAATGCTGTGCAGCTCAGATGAGGCATGGCATTGCATCCTACTCACCCTAAAGAGAGCAAAGGGGTCATGTTCCTGTACTGGGGAAATACCTTACTTAATCCTTGCTAAATGAGCCTTGGGTATAACTTTGAAGGAACTACAAGGGCTGGATTGAGCACTGGGGAACATAAACCTAAACCTAACCTCACCTTTTACAAAAGACAAGATTCCTCTTGTTTTACTGAGAAGTAGGAATGTGGCTTTGATCAATCTTACCCATGCCTTAACACTACTGAACTGTTTCTTGTCCATTTTTATTGCTTGAAGAAAACTTGGCTGGTCCCTATGGTAGGAGAAGCCTTCTTCGTAGGAACAAAGTCTTTTCCCCCAAGACTTCATTCCTCACTGTATCAGCTGCTTCCTACATGGTTGCCATGAATGTAAATAACCAGGCATTTTTGATATCAATAAGGGTCCTTTTAGTGTGATGAGGTGCTGGGCCCAACTATGCCAGAACCTGATGAAGTGGAGACTGATGTTTCTCCAAATCCTGCCCAGGACAGTAAAAAATAAACCTTGTGTTAAGATTTCAGTGAAATTCCTCACTTCCTTACTTCTAGAAATCTTATTTTGGGCATACTTGGGCTGTGAAAATCCCTTGTTTATCCCTGTAGAAATCCATTAACAGAAGAGTCATATTTAAGGTGACTAACTAAGAATGAAACATGTATTTCTCATTTGCTGCTTTTTGTTGTATAATGAGAACTTGACAACACAGTCATTGTCATTGTTAGAACTGGAGGTTTTCTGCTTGCTTTGTTTATTTTTTTAAAAAGTCTTTAAGACATTAGAGCCTGAAGGTTGACCTCCCCCTCCTCACACATATTTTATTCAAGGATCTTTGGAAGGTCTGAGGAGTACTTACTGTGAGATCTTAATGCTGTAATTGAAGGTGTTGAATCTTCAGCAAAACCTCATTTTATTAAACTTGTGAATTAGCGCTAACATTAAATAGTTGTTAACAACAAACAAAAAGACCTTCTTTAGATGTTTTTTTTTCTTGATCTTATTTTTTTTGTGAATCTTCTTAACCTCAAATGGCTTGGCCAATGCTCCTCTCTCCGGCTTTGTGCTCTTCAGGTTGCACACCAGCTCCAGGGATAAGGAGAAGTGGTGGTGGCAGGGAAATCAAAGAAAAAGAAAAAAAAAGGGGAAAGGAAACATCTTCTCTCGTCTGTTGGAAGCAGGACAGAAGGATTGCACTGGAGAGAAGGTGTCGTCAATGGAGATTTGTGTTTGCTGCTGGCGTGACTACAGCTTCCTGTGTGAAGCTGGGCCACTGCCACTGGGGAATGTCTGTGCAGATGGCTCGAGGTGTGTGGCCAGGCTCCGAGTGCCAGCCCAGGGTGGCCAGCTCCATTCCAGAAACTATCTAGCTGTGTTGGATGCAAAGCTAATAGATCCAACTGAGAGATCTATTGCAAGTTGCAGGGAGAAACAGGCTGTCCTGGCTCCCCTGTCTCCTGCCTCTCAGGGCTATGCCACAGCCATTGTGTTGGACAGTTTTCCAAACTGACCTTGCTGCCTCCTGAGGGGCATGGAAAAACCCTGACGCTCCCATTGGCAGGCATATACCTTCCGCAGCATGTGGGCATAATGTATGATTTTGCCGACGTGCTCAGACTGCCTGCCTGTCGTGCTATGAAAGGGCCTAGAGAACAAAACTTTTCAGAGCATTCCTGAGATTTCTGCCTGTGAGTGGCACAGACACACCACTCCTGCTTCAGAAGACAGAGTAGTGTTTTACTTGGGCTATAGCAAAACTTGGAGGAAAAAAAGTTAAAAAAACAGCCAACAAAAACCCCTCAACATCCCAACCCAGCAGTGTATTTAAAGAGGTGCTTGGAAGATGGTTTAGCTCTGAAAATTAGACCTCTCCAGAATGTGGAACGTATATCTGTTTTCAGCCTATGAATGCAAAAGCTAAAGTATTTTTTTCTTTTTTAATTTTTATTTATAAAATCCAGTTCATAACAAGATCCATCTGTTCCACCAGGCATTTTAGTAGCCGGAAGGATTTTTTTATTGTTGGCGGGCTTGGGTTTACAAGGGTGGAGAATCATCTGGTTTTGTTGCCTGCTGTTGGCCATTGTTAAGGACTATTAAAAAGTCTTTGTACATGTGCCCAGATATGTGTTTGAGGGGCATGCCATTAATCAGCTTCTAACTATGGGACTAATAATGAGACATCCAAGGAAGATGATTCAAAATCATTAAAACAGAGTTCAGGTAGGGAAAGTTATTAATTCTTCTTCATGGTGTCTCACAAGTGTCCAGAAATTATCTACTAACTGAGTTTTCTGCCTTTAAAACTCATCCTAGTCCCATAATGTATGATACTGTCCTTGAAGCGTGTTAGCTGTCCTTGGGACTGTGGCTTTATGAGTTATTGTGAGAATGGCTTTTCATCAGAGCATGGTCTTGGACATTCCCTCCTCCCCCAAATGAGCTTGATCTTCATGAAAAGTTTTAGCTGATGTGCTTTGTCTTTCATTTTCTGCAGAGTATATGTGTGTATGCAGTCACCTGGAACAGGGAAGCTGATAGAGATACAGTACATTGATCACAGAATCACAGAATCATTACGCTTGGAAAGGACCCTTAAGATCATCTAGTCCAACCAATAGCCCTACGCTACTCTTATCCTTAAATCATCCCCTGAAGAACCACATCTATCCTCTTCTTAAAAACCTCCAGGGATGGTGACTCCACCACCTCCCTGGGCAGCCTATTCCAATATCTCACCACTCTTTCAGTTCTTCCTAACATGTCTAAGCAGTGAAGAAATATTTCTCACTGATTCTTCACCACAGCCATGTTCTTTTAAAATGTATAGTGGTCTCCACTGGCTGGTTTTAGAGTGGAGGTCCTGTGGTAAATGGCACAGCCTTTCCCCTCTTCTGCAGAGATGAGAGGTATTGTTTCTGAAAGGTACCACACAGGAGAAGTCCTCAAAGGGACAGGCGTGTAACACCTGAGATGTTTCCGCTTGGTCCCTGTCCTCACTTTCAGCAGCACTTGAGATCTTCTGGAATGGTCTTATTTATATGTAGCAATGGAATTCCTTCCACTGCAATGTATACAGTTCAGTCTGACTCTGGCTAGTGCAAAATTCCCTTAAGCCATGAAGAAGATATTCGCCTTCTGCCGGAATTACATTTTCTGCCACCAGCAAGTTGTCTTAAGCAGATCTGTGTTAGTGGCATCTGAATAAAATATGCTAAAAAACAAGTTGTCATCAAATTCCAAGTTCCAGAACATGAAAGTGTTTCCAAAGTATGTTAAAAAATAAATAGATGGAGACACTTCCATAGTCGTGCTGCACATTGCAAGATATAACCTGCTGCATGTGCCTTTGTGAGTTCAGGTTAGAAATTGAAAACTTAGGAACAAATACAGTTAGAAAATATAGGTAAAGCAGATTCAAAGAGGCTAGAAAATGGCATGAGATAATCAGCTGTGACCTCTTAAATTTTGCCTTGCTATGGTCACTGTCCATATCAAACACCATATTTACTCTGGAAACTGTAAAGGATGAGAACAAGTATTTACACTGTGGATTGCAATGATGCTTTCTGAGCTGTTGAAGCTTGCCGCATAAATAGTTTCTACTTCAGGACTGTGCTAAAATCCATCATGCATAAAGAACAAATTTGCTTTGAATGAGTTATGATGGTGTTATACTTTTACAAGTGACTTAGGAAAAGTACTTGCCTGATTCATGGTAACATCTCCCAAGAGTCTGAAAGGTTATCAGCTCGTGTTGTATGAACTTAAGTAATGATGTTCTCCTGATTCCTCTTTAATATTGTCGGCCTCGGGCTTTTAAAACTTACTTGTCTGGCTATCCTCAAAAAAAGTAAGATTGAGAAATCATGAGGTTTTAAAAAAATTGTAAATTGTATACTCTTTTAATCAGCCTTGAGAGTTTATAATTTCAGTGTTTTCTCTGCAACAGTGCCAGCTAGAAACTTCCTTTTAAAACACTGGAAGCAGGGAATGTGTGTGCGATCACATGACTACAAGAACTGGGACCATAGGGGAGAAAACTCAAAACTAAACCAGAACTGAAAACTTGAGATAAAATCTCCAGGAGACTGTGATAAGATCTTCTGGAGATGAATCGTGTAGACGAACAAAAATAAAACATCAGCTGGAAACAAAAGCTGTGGATCTCTGTTTTCCCTCTCTGAATAGAAGTGATGTTCGGATTTGACCAAACATAGCAAATGGGGAAAATGCATTTAAGAATAAATTCACAAGTATTAACTTTACAATGTTTTGCTCAATGCTCTCCATTTTTAAGTTTAGCTCTTCTTTTAAACCTTTTTATTCCCCTGAAGTGGAATAGAAGAAATATTAAAATCGATGGCTAGACATTTATGAGATGTAAATTAGTGCAGTTGCATCGCAGTCAAGGACTTGGGTCACTGGATGGCCCACTTTCGTGAGTTCTTCCCTTCAGTTTTGTTCCTTTTCATTTCAGCTTTCATTTCAGCTGCTATTGGGAAGAATACATGAGACCAGTGTCTCAAATAGTCCTCAGATGAACTCACACAGAGCATCTCAGTAGCTCTGTTAGTGTCACCTACTCCAGATGTCCCTACCAACCAAAAGACTGTAAAAGAAAATAGCTTTATAGCTTACACAGACAGCAGAATCCAGCTCTTGAACAGACTCTCACGAAGAACAAATAGAAGGCATGATTTTTGCCTTTATATTCAAATACATGCTATTGTTCTGTAGTTACATAAGTCAGCCAGTCAGAAAACAGAAACAACATCATATGACTTATGTAACTAATTATTGCCCAATCCTGCAATGAGATCTGTGTGGCCAGGCCCCCCCCCATGCAAAGCCCCATTGAAGTCCAGACAAAGATCACTCCGGGGTTGGAACCCAACATGGTAGATTTATGGCTATTTGCAACAAGCCACTCATGAACAAAACTGAGAATTAATCCCTGAAGAAATGGGTGAATCATTTTTTTTGATGAACAAATACATTCTATTCTGTTTGTAACAGCTTTGTGGATAATTCAGGATTCAGAAAAGAGGCAAAATCCATCAAAGCGAACAGGCATTAATTTCTAATTATATGTCTGGTTCTTCAAGAAGGGCCAATATCCTTGGGCAAACAAAAATAAGAGTCTGGAGAAAACAAGCTTTTGAGAAACAGCTTGTTGGTTCTTGATAACTCAGAAAATCATCCAAGGTGCAACCAGGGGTTGCAATGGTTGAGTTCAGCAAACACAGCACCAAAAATCAGATGCTGTGGTCTGTAGTCAGATGCTTCCATAACCCACGTGAGAAAATCTCCATGATTGAAGACACTGGTATAGCCTGTTTCACCTTTCAGGTTTGGTGCACCCTGCCATGTCTCAACTGCAGACAGTGAGAAATCTTTTCTGCTGTTGAACAAAATTTTGTGGGATGCTGGAAAAATTCTGAAATGCACTCCTCTAATGAGGGAGAAAATAATAATAATAACAGAAACATTGACAGGAGTTATGAGACTGGGCAAAATGCAAAGCCCTTCCTGTGTTGTTTTCCATTCTTGACCACAGCCCAAACCTGTCCCTTCCAATGGATAAGCCCCAAAACAGTTGATACACATCACCATCCCCCTACCTCCTTGAACTTTACCAGTGAAAGATGGTCTAAAGCTCTTAAACTTCTTCAGTGGTGAGGGATTCTACAAAATGCTTCAGGAGCCAGACTGGCTGTGGTGATGAGCTAGTAGCTTGCGTGGCCCTCCTAAAGCCTGCCTTTTATTTAAGAGGCTGCCTGCCGTTGCATGCTTGGCTGCAGGTAGAAGTCTCCTGAGTAAAGATGCAAAAAGAGTGTAAAGTAATGTGGCAGTATGACCTTCTTTTATCTCTCTTATGGGGAAAGGCTGAGAAAGCTGGGTCTGTTTAGTTCAGAGACTGAGGGCGGATCTTATCAGTACTCATAGATACTTAATGGGCGTTTGTCAGGAGGATGGCACCAGTCTTTTTTCAGTAGTGCTCAGTGACAGGACAACAAGTAACAGGCACAAACAGGAACATAGGAAGTTCCCTCTAAACATAGAGAGGAACTTCTTTACTTTGAGAGTAGTGAAGCACTGGAATAGGCTGTCTAGGGTGGTGGTGGAGTCTCTGTCTCTAGAGACTTTCAAAACCCATCTGGAGCTCATCCTGTGCAACCTGCTCTTGGTGAACCTGCTCTGGCAGGGGTGTTGGGCTACGTGATCTCCAGAGGTCCCTTCCAACCCCTAATATTCTGTGATTCTGTGACCACCAGGGTGGCCATTAGACTATAGGAAGGGCAACCTGATCACAGGAAAAGCTGCTTCCCAGTGCTCCTCTTCAGACTCCATGACCACTCCTAGTGAGTGTGGAGCTGCTGGTAACAATGCAGGGAGGTCTGATGTTCCCTCTTGCCCTGCCTTCCTACGTCATTTCAGATCAACTTACAAAGAGCCAGTGTATTTAACTGTGAATTTGCACCTGATTATGTAGAATAACAAGTATCCATCCCATGACTTAAACTGAAGAGGTGGGATGAAAAGTTATGATACAAAACCACAATTGTTTCTATAGGGAGTGTTATTCCAAACCTTTCAAGAGACATCAAGAATTTTATTATATACATAAATAGTCTTTTGACTTAAATGCTGGCCTAGAACATGCAGGAACAGCCAAAATAATGTAAACAGATTTTCTTTTCTCTCTGTGCTTAGCAAAATATTGACAAAAGGCTTAAACATCTAATTAACCCATTTTCTTACCTTGGTATCTTCTTTATTTGTGTTTTAGGGTCAAGATCTGTTGCTTTTGCACTCAGTGGTGTTACTTTTGTAGACTGTATTCTATGCAAGACACTTTTGTCTAGACCCATTATTCTTTGCCAATTAAGACAGAGAACTGGACAGTTTGACTATGGGAAAAAATGTGGTGGTTAGAGTGTGATATTTTTTTTCCTGCAGAAAGTGAGTAGAGATTTTTTTGTAATCTTTTAATGGAAGACCTGTGGACAAGTCATCCAGCAGAAAGCTGTCCGGATGCTACAGTATGGCTGCGCACAATCCACTAGTAGTCATGATCCCGAAGTGCAGGAGTTGAAAATAAAGTCATTTAAGCCTCAAGGTTATTTTGTCAACTTTGGTAACCAAAAAATGGCAGTGTATTTTTGTGTCATCTCCAAATGATTGTGTTTTCTCTTGCTCATTGGGTGGATGAGGAAGAAAACTACTATCAGCTTCTGTGGCTCAAAGCTGACAGGCTTTCAGGGAGAAGACTGACTGTGGGCATGGGCCTCATCTGCACAGGTGCAAGACTGCACTCCTTATATGAGGAGAAGGATCACTAGGTCAGTGGGCCCTGGGCATCTGTTCATGTAGCCAGATATTTACAGCCTTTACTTGTGGCTGCTTTGAGAGCAATTTTGATCATGGCTGCACACAGCAGTTGTAACTCTCCCTTCCAATTTCAGGGATGATACTTACAGTAACTAGATAAAACAGTGGTCCTACAAAGGACAAGTTGTCTGTAAGACAAGTTTTCCAGTTTTGTTTTTTCATCAATGACGTAACTCACAGTGCTGGTGGGTAACGGATATGTGAAAGTCCTTGCAGTAGGCAGGTTGTGTCTACCCCATCTTTATTGTAGAAAGCCAACACATCACTTGGTAGTACTTGCAGCTGGTAGGACATTGTAAAGAACTAGTCTGTTTTATCCTTTGGTTTACAGTTATTTCAACATCTCCATCACCATCCACATATAAAATATTATCTTGTCTAGCTGGTTTCTTAACAGCCTGGTTCCTACAGAAGAAGTGGCACCCTGGAAGCATGAGAAAATGCTGGGTTGGACTAGGACCTACATGCCTAACATAAGCTTTTCTCTCAGGAGGCTGAGTCTTGTGATCTATTGAGCAAAGGCCAAGCACAGTGATACCAGTCATCTGTCTATTTTTATATACTGTTCCTCACTGACCAAAAACCACCAGTGCCTCAGGATGAAAAAGTTCTTGACATAGGTATACAAGAGAGCCAGGAACATGTGGCTGAACCACCAAGGAATCTGCCCTGAGTTGCTTCCTCTTGTGAACCATTCCCTCACACCAGGGAGTAGAGGCAGGGGCAAACATTATTCATATATGGCAGACAGGATCAGATCCTTTTAATAAATAAGCTGTGGTGGGCTTGAAAGTTTCCACCATCCACTGAAAGTTGGCATAAATGAGGCATCTGACTGATTGAACTGGGAAAATTTTCCCAATTAAAATCTAAACAAACACCCAAGACCCTTCTGCAGAGTTACACAGCTTCCAACACGGACACTGCTCCTGTCTTCTGCCCAACTTCCATGTTCACCACATTGAGTTGTTTATAGAAACTGTTTTCAGTAATGTCTGGCCCAGCAAGTGTTTCTTTTTTCTTGAGAAAAAAAAAAAAGTAGTTCTTCGTAAGAAAATGGAGGTAGGCCCCAGTCCTGCACACTCTCCATTGCTCACACGCCCTCCATGTGAGGAACTCGTTACTGTAGCCAGAGCTGGGAAGTCACAGAAGAGTTTTCTGAAAGCACCCAGTGCTGTCCAGGCTTTGTCCTAGAGAAATGGGTTTTAGGGCAGAGAAGAACAGATGTGACAATCCCACCCAAAAAGGGACTGTTGTTTGAGTATCTGGATGACCCACCACAACCACATCTCGCCTGCAGATCTCCAGAAGCATTGTTTTTCTTGAGTAGTGAATGTTAACCTTAGAGAAAAGAGCCCCAGACTGTTACCAGAGACACTGTTTGCAATATATTTCCCTCCTTGTGTGTTCTGGGCCAATCCTTTTCCCACAGAAAGGCTCCTTGCAGCTGGAGCTGCTGCATGTGTCTAAACCAGCAAAACGAACAGAGCCGCAGCATGGGTTTGAGCACTGGTCATGATCATCTATATTATTTAATTGCTAGCGCATGCCCTGGCACAGTGTGGGCTTGCTGCCAGACATCCCTCTCCAGACAATGCCTAGGCACACTTTGTCTGGAGGGGGCTCTCTGAGGGATACAGAGATGAGGACAGTGATGTGGTTATATGTGTGGATGTAAGCTGCAGCTGGAGAGAAGGTCCTGGCCTCTCTGATCTACCACTGCAGAGCTGGCTGTCTGGAGCAGGTTCAAGATTTTAAAGAAGCTGAACCACAAAACCTGTTCTGGCAGTGGGCTTGGGAAGCACAGTCCTCATAAATTTCAGCAGAAGGGTGGGTTAAACCCCTTCCCACCCGCCATCAGCAATCAGGAGCTCTGTCGCATATCCCGCCCTGAGGTTTTTGTTTGCCAAAATATTTATTTCCTCTTTGTTCCTTGCTCCTGTTGCTGAAGTTCAAATTATCCCAGACCTCTGTTTGACAAGTGTTTGCAGCACAGCTTTTTCCCTGGCCTGCTAAAGAAAACAACTCTGAGCACCTTAAAAACATTTTTTCCCCCTAAAATAAAAAGAGAAAAAAAGAAAAAGAAAGGGTATGAGACATGATCCACCGCCTTCTTTTGAAGGCCCTTAATCTTCCCTTGGAGATTTTTCTCCTAGGGCTCAAGGTCCTTCTTTTGTGCTTTGAGTTTGCTTGGATGCATAACCTGGGCTGAGTTAAAAAGTACAAACACTCAAAACCAATTACAGTTCCTGACCAGAGGACCCTTTATTCTAATTACAGAAACTTCAGGAGGTTACAGCAGATCTGTCAGCTGAGACTGGGAATACAAACTCTTTTTCTTTTTCTTCTTCTTCTTCTTTTTTTTTTTTTTTTTCCTTTCCTATTTCTCTTTCACCCCCCTTCTTTAATAATCAGGGAGGTGAGGAGGCAGAAATCTCAGCAGGAACAGATTGAATGCATTAACATTTTGTTGGTTTTGTATTGTTCTTTAGTAAGACCACAACTTGTAAGGCTGTTTTAATAAATGTCTGGTCAGGGGCCAATCAAAAGCTGCCAAAATGGGTGTAGGGAAGCCTGTTTCCCACACAGCCTGCTCTTTCCCACCTTAATCAGTGGAAATAAGAAGCCCTAATAACCAAATGCCTTATTTTCCCTATTTACCTCCTCACTTAGGGATTTTGCTGCTCATCATTCCTAGAGATAAGCAAATCTAGCTCTCCCCTCCAACAGCTCCTTCCCCAAGGCAAACTGAGACCATCCTGTTGAACCATAATGTAACATTATGCTGAGGGCAGATGCTCATCTGGTGTAAATTATCCTAGTTCTGTTCAGTTCAGTGGATCTCCAGAAATTGAGATCAGATGAAGACTATACCTTTGTATTATTTATGGTGGTTGAAGGCAGTTCCTTATAGGGTATGGATGTGCAAGGGCTGGGTGTTTTCTGTTTCCTTGCCACCTTTAGGGGGAAACACTGAAACGGTTAGATGTGTTTTAAGGCTGCCTTCGGCTGGAAAGTACTATGGAAGGCTGAGCATAGCAGCTTTCTTTCATGCCAAAGAACATTTTATTTTCTAAAGGTAAGGTGCTAAGGAGGCTGATCTCTGTCTCAAAGCATGAAGGGATCAATAAAGGGAGAAATCACACTGGTGACAGTAGGATAAAATGAACCTGACTTCTCCAAGATGCAGCTTCTTTTAAAAAGGCTAAAAGGGATCAGAGGCTTCCCCACACTGTATCAAGGGGTACTCCATTACCTGCACGGGCAGCTGACCTCAGCTCCAAACTGTCATGGCTGGCTGTGGCAACAGAAGGTCCTACTTGGCATTTGACTTTCTTGTGCTGGTGCACACCCAGAATGAAAGACACTGAAATGAAATCCTGTCCCACAAAGTTTGCAGACTGGAGATGGTTGCAAACATTGCCAAAGGCAAATCACAAAAGTTAATTGCTATGACCAAGGTCAGGTAGGTGATTAGTTGCATAGAATGCAGAGGGTAGATAGAGTATTAGGGTGAAAAGAAGTCAGGACCCTGCTACACTACCTTTCATATTTACATCATGTAACAGCATCATCTTACATCTTTCAGCAGCAGACCAGGACACCTGATGGGAAGAAAAGGATCTTGTTAACCTTCGGATGGGCGTCTTTGGTTTGTGCTAGGCTGTAGTGGCTACTGGATGAAAAACAGCAGCAGAAAAAGAAAACAACTGCAGACACTTGAACTTTGAAATTTAATTTTAACAACATGGCAAGCTACATCTTATAAAAAGGAGAGATGGCTTAAGCATTGAGGAATTGATTCTTTTTCATTTAGTAAAGGTGTGATGAGAGTACTGCCTGGAAAATGTATCAGTGGGTCAATAAGAAATAACTCTTTTTGAGGTGTTATAACTACTTAGTAGCTTTAAAAATCTGGGACCAGTTACATTTGTGTGAAACTTTCATTCCCAAACTCCATAGCATGCAAAACTTCCCTGATGATGTTTGTTTCAGAGAAGATTTGGCTGCATGACAGCACCCAGACACACACCCCTCCCTGCCTGCAATCCTCTTTGCATGGTCGTGACAGCCCAGGATGAAATTGTTTAACACCAAGTGACGCCATGTGCTGATACTACAGTAGGTGAGTTTTCCAGATTGCAGAAGGTGGAAACATGCAGTGGCATGAGGACCATGTGCCTCCAAAGCCTGATATCCCTGTGCAGTTTGCTGTCTCCTGGGTGGATCTTGGTGCACATAAATGTCATATGCTCAATCTGCTAAGGTGACTCAGGCAGTTTCTCTACCCTAGAAAGGCTGAAACCCTTCATTTCATGAAGGGATGACTGTGAGGTGTGGGCATGTGTTCTGCACTTTGTGCAGCTCCCAGTACTCCCATGGCTGCAAGAACACAGGGGTCCTGAGGCTGATGACATCTGAGCTGCCTGGAGGAATATTCACCAGGGGATGCCTGCCAGCAAGAATGGAGGATGACAGCAGTCATCCAGACATTAGTCCTGATTTTACATGGCTAGTCTTGCTGTTTCTGCCAGGGAAGTCACGAAGTCATGGATTTCACTGGCTACATGTCCTGCTCCCCTGCCACCACCACCCAAATTGGCTGGGAGCATCCAGCCCAGTGATGCAATCATTGTTGTGGTCCCTATCAAGCCCCTGAAACCTTAGTTGTACTCTGTGTGGTAGGGCAAACCCAGAGGTTTAGCTAGTTCCCAGAAAAGCTGGAAGTTACTTCAGGACATGAATGCCAGGGTATGCATCCATAAATCCAGGTGGCTGTACTCGGCAGGCTGAATTACCTAGCTGCTCTCCACAGCTTCTCCGAGGTGAAGAGTATTTCAGTCTGTTCCTCTTGCAGAAAGAGTCAATGCTACAGTTGCCTATTAAAGAACGTTTGCAGAAAGAATCGATGCTACAGTTGTCTCTCCTTTCTAAGCAAATCAACAAGGAAAGAAGGCAGGAATCAGCTTCCCATCCAGGAGATCTGTACTTAGACATGTAGAAGTGACTTGTGGGATGCTCTTCTGTTTCTGGGCAGCAGACTGACACAAAGCAGGGCACAGTCACACCCCAGAGGTCACACCCTCTGACACTTATGCTCAGATGTGTAAAATTATTTTCCCACTGAAACTTGAGGGACTTTTAAGTGGGTAAGTGGGCATTGGGTCATTTCTCCTCCTCCTGTGCAGCTCCATATTTATATGAAATAGGGATAATATTTCCCTGTGTAATAAAGAGTTTATAAGATCAAAGTCCATTTGGTCTGAGGGGTTCCTAAACGCTGTTAAATATGAATGACTATAGAAATACCTACATGGAGGGCTGCTTGTGAGGCTGAAAACCAAAGCTCTAGCCATTCCTCTCAGTAGTCTGTTTTTATGGCTGGTTTCAGTAACTTACTCAACTTTAAAGAACAAACCTAAAACATATAACAGTAAAACCATAAGCACTTGCAAAAAACAAAAGTCCAGGCAGGTGTAGCCCCTTACAAATAACCTTAACCTTCCTCTCCTCCCCCCACTTAAGTCCTTGAAATAAACCCACATGATTGTGTAAGCAATAAACAAAGCTTAAGTTTGTACCCAACAATTGCCACAACTTCTTTAAACTGGACTCTTGCTATACTAAGTCCTACTGATTCTGGAAAGGGCAAATTCAAAATAAACCAAAGATAGTAATTTTATTCTCTGGCTAAACAGAGCTCTGCAGCAGAAATAATCTCAGGAACAATGGATGTCCTTCATCAAGGTTGATAACTGATTTTACTTCACAAGAGGAGAGAATGCCCTTCATCATTTCAGGAAGGAAAGACAGAGATTTACATTTTCTTATTAGAAGGTTTCCTGAGTATTCCAGGGAAACAGATTGTTCCAGTATTTTCAATCTGCCCTGAATGAGTATTTTACTAGCTCCTTAGCAGAGGAGCCTCTGCATTATAGCAAGCAGTTAAGTGAGGCCATCTGGGCAACGGAGTCCTTCTCAGCACACAAGGAACAGAGACTGGAAAGCACACAGCTGTAAGACCCCTTTCTTCTTGGTGGTTTAGTCATGTGCTGAGCTCCTCCTTTTAAACAGGGGCAGCTTTTGAAAAACCATGGGTACACATATCTGCACCCATGGAAATTCATTGCTCCCCAAAGAACTCAGCTTCTGACAGAGGAAAGGGGAGCTGCTGACACCACTGCCACATCCTCAGTTTTGCCCTAGTGCAGGGTGACAGTAAGGGAGAGGTATCCCCTGGATCCCTTCCTCTCTCCTTCCATACCCTCTTGACATTGTTGACTGAAGGAAAGAGGACAAAAGGTGACATGTGCTTGTGCAGTGAGGAGGTTCTCCTCCAAAATAACAGGAGGAATGAGACCATTCATGGTATCTTCCGCTTCTCCTCACCTGCACTAGTCCTTGACGGGTGAAGGAAAGCTGAAGTTGCACTCATTTGTATGTCAGACCAGTTTGAAAGAAGGGCCTCTTTTTGCTGCTGCAGTTGTGGCAGACATTCTCTGGTATTACTCTTTGGAAAGTAGAGAGGTGGGGTACAGTGTAAAAACAAGCTTTATAGGAAAAAAAAATCATCTCCAAAGGTTTCTGACAATTGTGACTCCCAAAACAACCAACTATAGAAAAGGCTGCCATTTCTGCTTGAACAGTGGGGGCTGGCTGTTTCATTTTTTCATTACTTCTTATCAACAGACAAGATGTGCATTGTACTCAGCTACACTTGTGATTTGGAAAAAAGAGCCTAGAAAGACTGTAGGGGAATGTGGTGCTGTCCCAACTTCTGCTTCCTGGGTGCTGAGTATAGTTTCTTGCTGCTATCCCCTACAAAACTCTGTGATAAAGGTATTTTACATTGGCTTACACCTGAAGCCAAGCAAGCCCTGAAGAAGCCAGCCTGCAGATGGGTGGTCTCACACTCTCTCTGGATACCCCTGTAGCAAGCACATGAAATGCCAGCGGTAGTCACAGGCTTTTTGTAAAACACCTGCTGTACTAGAAACTGTGCACTAAAAGAGAACAAAAAGCCTCCATCTCTCTCTCTCTTTCTCTTTCTTTCTTTATTTCTTTCTTTCACTCTTTCAGTTCTGGGCCTTCCCAGGGTTCAACTGTTTCTGTGCTCCTACCAGGCACATGTTTGCAGTTGCATCATATGCAGCACATTACTCCGGTGTGTGTGTGTGTGTGTCCGTGGCTGGGGCTGAGGCCGACGGAGTTCAGTGGCTGACCAGTCTCACTCTGCCTGTGCTGGGATTCCACAGCTGGCCTTAAATATCCTGGTTATTTTTATCCTGCTACGTAATGACATGAGAGGCTGTCCCACTGGTGGCAGGGCAACAGCTACACAATGTTTCCCTTTAGTCGGGAAGGGAAATGGAGAGAGGCCAGGCTTCCTGATCACATGGTGCCTGAAGTCAATGAAGAAAATTAGAGAAAAAAAACACTCCTCCCATTTTTTTTTCTTCTTTGTAACAAGCCCGTTCAGCTTAACCCTTGGCACAAAACGCATCTAAAAGAGAGCAGCCTGTTGGGATGGAAGCCAGGAAAGCATCAGGGAAAAGAAAAAAATGCACAAACCCAGAACATAAACACTAGATTGCTGCAGTAAGTGGTGGCTCTGAAAAACACTAAGGAAATGTGAGGCTTGTGTGGAACATCAGCAGACAAGAAGGAGGGTGACGTCAGTCAGCCTTCCAGGATTAGAAACCCTTAAAAGCTCCCAAGCACAGAGCTGCCTGGGAAAAACACAGCTCTTCGGTGTGAAAGGAACCTAGAAGGATGAGTTCAGTTTGAAAAAGTAACTTTATGACTCCAAGTTCTCTGGTGGGAGAGGGAAAGATAGTAGGTGGAAAACCACAAAACCTGTCCTTTAATTATATGATAGAATAGGGTTTTTTCTTTTTTTTTTTTTTTTCCTAGCAATCTTCTAAGAAATTGAAACACTCAAAAAAGTGAAAGCATACATAATCTGTACGGACTAAGGTGGTAGATCTCTGGAGCACGTTGCTCATCTGGCTTCAGAGGTTCTGACAGCTCTGAAATCAGTTTTCTGATTTCCCCAAAGTTTACTACATGGGTGTGACATGTTCATGGAGAGATGGAGCATAAATAAATGTCTTGCTAATTATTGAAGAGCTTTCTTCAGTAAGAATTGAGGAAGCCATGGCCATTCTTGAAAGTAAAAACTTCTGGGCTAATACACTGTATTTTGTGTGCTCCATTTCTTGGTGAGTATGGGTTATGGGGGGAGGCTAGGAATGTTTGCTGGTTTCCCCCCTTTCCCCAAATCATTATTCTGAAGAAACAAAGAGAAATGTTTTAGATTACATCTTATTTTGTAGACATTAATGTGTGACTAATACAACTTCTCTTGCTGCCTTGGGACAAGGTAATTTTAGAGAGGTGGGTGCTAAAGACTAGGCATTTTACTTGCTTAGGAAAAGCACAGGCCCCTGTTCTCTGTTTTTTGTCTGATATCAGCATACAGAGAGGATGGGATACATCTCACTTCAGCACCCTTGCAGGGGAAAAGCACTTTCCCAGCCAGGGAAACCCTGAGCTTGGAAGGGAGTGAGCAAACAAAGTTGTTGCTTCCAGTGTTTGCAGACTTGTGACCCATTTCCATTCCCAAATAACGTTTCTGACCGACAACCCTCAGCATTAAACTCTGCTCCCATCTGTTTCTGATGCACAGTGGCAGCAGGAGAGGTCCTTCTGCTCCAGCACAGTCCCCCAGGGGTTATGCTACAGCTGACTGAGAAAGCCTCTTCTGGGTTACTTTCTTCCTTGCTTCCCTACCCTGGCACACCTTTGGGAAGTGAGTTTCCTTGGAGAAGCAACAGGATCGTGGTGACATCATGGTGCTGTGAGTGCTGCAGCACTTACGGGGTACCTGCTAGAGAACTCCTCAGCCCTTCCAGTCCTGGTGGGAAGCACTTCCAGCAAGCTGAATGGGCTCCAATGCCATGCATTTGCTGGTAAGTAGGTTAAGGATTGGTATGGGTTTGTGTGTGTTTGCAGGAGGGAGACTGAAAGACACAGGCCTGAAAATTATCGCTGGTACAGCCTTTGGGCATGAACTGGTCTCTGCCACACTCACCTAAGACAAGAGAGAAAGGAGGAAAAGATAAGGCGTCACTTTTTATTTTTGAACACATGGAGTATTTTTTGTCAGCAATTTCGCATCCATGGTTGGAAACCACATACTGTAATGGTTTAAAAACATGTGGGAACCTGGAACGAGCCAAATGAGTTTGCCACTAATCACAACAACAATCAAAAAGTCTCCCCACTGCATGTTTTTTACCCCTCTCCCAAATAAATAGATGGCTCTTTGCCAAGGTGTCTGATGAGAGTACTTCATAAAGCAAACATGCTTTACGGTGAGTGTTTTCCCAGAGATGTCTCCTTAATTGCTACAGATGATTTGCTTAATTCTCTGGTAGTTTTTCTCCAGAAGAACTAAAGGGGAAAAAAAAAAGAAAGAAAAAGAAAGGAAGAGGAAGACAAAGATAAAGAAAGGAAGTGGAAGAAAGGAAGAGAAAGAAAGAAGAAAAATAGGAAGAAAAGACTAAAGAAAGACAAAAAAAAGAGGAAGAAAACAGAAAAGAAAAAAGAAACAGGAAAAGAAGAGAAAAGGAAAAGCAAAGAAAAAGGAAGGAAAAGAAAACAAAAAAGAAAAAGAAAAATAACGTGAAGAGTGTTAATCATGACAGAAGAAAACACAGAACTTTTACAATGCAAATATGAAAATATTGAGGGGTTCAACACAAACAAGCTCATTACTCCATATTAAGTCAATACATCTATAATAGAAAAAAAGATCAGAGGGAAGGGAATTGTAGTCGCAGTAATGCTGGAGCCAAACAGAAAGAGGCTTTCAACAGATGTAAAAAAAAAAAAAAAAAAAAGAAGAAGAAGAAGAAAAACACTCTCCCACACATTATTTGTTGTTCCTACTTCTTTTGGCTTCTTTCCTCAGGGGAAAATAGAAATACAATACCAGACATGATATAGTTATTTAAAAAAAAAAAAAAAAAAGGGGGGGAGGAGGGCTTTCTACCAACTCCCTTAAAAAACAAATGGTGAGAAGAAAGCACCACCCAGAGAAAACAGGCGGTTTTTGAAGCAGTGTCGGGAGGGGACAGTGGGAAGCACTCCTCCCCGGCAGCAGGCTCTGGGAGTCCCGGCTGATCGAGGGGTGCCATTTTCGGGGCGGGG
>VWZX01008621.1:0-33882 GCA_013399015.1 Galbula dea | reverse complement strand
CTGTGGCCCGGCAGAGGTGACGTGCCGTCCTCCCGCGCAGAGCGGGCGGGAGGCAGAAAAGGAGGTGGGGAGCAGCCTGCAACCTGCACGGCACAGAACCTGCCTCGGGCCTCGGCCGGCAGAGAACATCAAAACGCTTCACACGCATTAATTGAATAAGCCTCCTCACTTCCTTGTGATGTAAATATTATTACAACTGGAATAACAAAGGCACAGACCAGCTAAGTGACTTCTCTCGAAGTTGCACTGTAAATCGGTGTCAAAGCAGGGATTAGAATATGGGTCTCCTAACTGCTCCAGACAGTACTCCAACCACAAAGCCACCTCACATTGTCCTCTGGGTTGTCTCTCCTCTGCTTGGGCTGGAATGCTGCAGACGTTTCCAAACTGTTTGCAAAAGCAAACCAGATGTTCTTTGTCTCTGTCATTATCCATCCTTGTGGAAGCAGTTCCCTAGATGTGGATTCTGCTAGGTACAGAAGGGCAGGTGTAAGGCAGAGAGGTGCAAAACTCTGAGCAGACAAACCACTTACAGCACTGAGCACAGAGAGAAGGTCATGGCATCAAGCAGTTTAAGCCAGCTTAACATGGGATAGTGTGGGGAAATCCTACTTCTTTGTCCTCACAATTGCACATGTACCTCTGGATCCCACATGGATACCTCACATCTTGGGAGTAGCTGAGACTGCAGCTGCACCAATGGAGACAGGTAATTGTTTCTGAGGTGCAAGTCTTTAAAACCTCTTTCTTTCTGAGTCCCTGATGAGATAAACAGGACCGTAGGGGCAGAAATTTCGCTGGAACCAAGACTGAAGAACCTACATGTGTGGGTACAGCAGGAGCATAGGTAACTTAGTGCAGATTTTCCAGGAACAAACAAGCTGGGTTTCCCTGCCCTGGGCTACCACCCTGCCCTCCTTCTTCTCATTGTTTTCCAGAGAAGGAATTACTACTGGCCTGCTGTTCTGCATTTTCTGCAGAAGAAAAGCAGGTTCAAAAGGCAAAAACCAGAACAAGCTGCCTTTCAACAGGCTGTTGTTTGGAACAGGTCTATCTGCTGGACACCAGTGCTTCAGTGAAGTTGTTGGTTCCTTCATCTTCTAATCAGTTTTCTGCTTTCAGCTGTGATGAGTCACCAGGCAATCCCTTAATGTGTTTGGAACAGCCCTCCAGCTCATCTGTTCTGAAGGTGGTAGGAATTTCAAATGCTGTTGTCAGGAGGTTACCAAACCAACATGGGACAAGTGAGTGAGATGTGCAGCAGAGCTGTGCTTCTGGCAGCAGCAGATACCAAAGCTCAGATACTTACAGTGTAAGGGTAAAGGCTGAGAAATTAATCTCCACCTGTGATTGGCTTAACGCTTAGCCTAAAGTCAATGCCATAGGATGGTCACAGGAAGTTCTCACTGTGTAGGTCCTCCTTCACCCTTGGCAGTTCTTCCAGCAGCTGCAAGCAAGATAAGTAGGATCCATCCATTGCTGGCTCTGAAAGATGGATTTAGTCTTCAGTAGGGTTAGTTAAATCTTGCTTAGAAGTCAAAAGTTTGCTGCCTGAAAGTCAAAACACACTGTGAGCTGATGCTGGAGAAGGAATTGTACAATAGCTGGTCCAAGTTCAACTAATTCAAAATCAAATATTTCAAAGAACAACTCAGTGCTGGGCTCTGCTCAATTTGTCATCCAGGGAGAGATTTTGACACTTCCAGAATGCATAAAGGCCCACCCACAGTCTGAGGAGGTGTGAGAGATGCATTCCTTTCCCCTGGCTGTACAGTGACAGTCTCCAGCAAGGTGGGACATACCTGCATTTTACTACCCTGTGTAAGGGACCTACGCTGAAACTGACTGAGTGCCTCTGAAAGATCTGCCCCAAGTTTCACAGACAACAAAATTTTGTAGTCAGCAAGACCTTTTTTACTTTTTTTTTTCCTGCTGAGAATTGTTCAAGGGCATGGAAATAATAATTAACAAAGGCTACAGAAAACTGTTTCTACAATCTCTCCCAACTAACAGTGGCATAAAATCAAACGTCTTTTGATGCTATGTTATAAACAGCCAACAACCATCCACACTATAGGCATCTGACCCAATTAAAATGGAAAGTAAATTCCCTCACTTGGTTTTATATATATATATATATATATATATCTACGTGAGTTTTATGTTGCCAAATGACCGTTTTTTAAGCTGCTTTATGTTAAATGAGGTTTTTACTTATTTTTATCTGTGGCCTCTTTTGTTATTATTGCCATAGATGTAATAACTAAAATTAGAAACATAGATAATTTCTTGTACAACACCACCACCTTATAGCCTAAGCATTTTGTAACATGGTGATCTTGTACTGTCACTTCCACATGTTCACTGAGCCTATCATTCAATATTGCTGATCCCATTTTGTGTAGAATCATGGTCAGAAATAGACCATACATCCTACCAGCTCATCCTTCGCTGTGTGATTTCATGTGCCAGGCTAATACTGTTACTCCTTTGAGAAGTGACCAGGGTAGAAATGTCCCTCTACTGTGGCTTAGGAGGCATATTTTGTACCACATTTCTCATTCTGTGGGGATTGCCTTGGGTACTCCCAGACTTGTGGGTTAACAGTCGAATGTCTGCCTTTGGAAGGTCCAGGGAACCTATTTGCCCTTAATAACTACAACACCACAGTGATGTCTGATTCAAGCCTTACTCAGTTAAGTGCCTGTCCTATTGATTTTGGTTGGCTTTGGTTGATGTCCAAATGCCAGAGAAGTTTTCCATCATAGAAGAGTCAAGTTTTTTGGTTCTTGTTTTGTCATACCTCCTACTAAATTTATCTTTGGAAATGACCTCAGACTTTTGAATGACATTCTCTTTGGCTTTCTAAACAATGTCTTGATTTTGCCAACGGAAAAGGGAAAGAGACTCTTTAAACCAGCAGACTGCCCTTTTGTTATATCTCAGATAAATCTGAACTAAACATAAGTCAACCCATCCGGCCACACCGACATCATTGTCTCCAATGCTGATTAATGGATCTGAGCTAACTTTAAACTGACACTTCCTGGTTTGCTTTTTAAATCTTATTTTAAATGGCTGCTATATTGCAGTTTCAACCCGGCCTGCTTATAAGAAGGCTGAATTGAGGACTGTTTTGGAAGCAGACATCTGTCTGCAAGCCTGTTGTAACACATTAGAGGCTGAAAATCTGACCTGAAAATACATTTGATCACCTGAAAGAGCTTCCACAGTGCAACCAATAACAAGGTACGGGGAGGACTCAAAAGAATGAAGAAAAAAAGTCTCTGTGGATGTCATAATGACCCGGGTTTGTTTATGTAATGTAGGGGACTGAATCATATCTCAACCTTTCATCACTCAGCTCTGGAACAGTAGTACTTTAATAACATCTAATGACACAAATATGGAAAAAATTAGAGACCAGAGCAAATGAGGAGGAGGTTTTTCTAATGCAGATTATGTTCCCTAAAAGACAGTAATTGTTTATTTTTGTCTGAAGCTCCCCTTTCTTATTTATTTAGCAGTTCTGACTCTTAATTCTTGTTATGGTTTGTAGTTGAGTGGCTGAATTTTTTTGTTAAATATATAAAAGGCATTTTTTATTTTAAAATTGCTAAAATTTTTTCCTGGTTTTTCTTTCTTTCTTTCTTTTTTTTTTTTTTTTTTTTTTTTAAAGATAACTCTGGAGGAGTTCTTTCCAGTGTACCTGCTGCTTTATTAAAACTATGACTGGAACATTGTCATTAATGTGCTGTTTTCTCTGCTCTTTTGAATACAGTGCGTCTTTCAGACCTCCCACCTAGACAGCCACTCATTAGGAACAGGGGAGATCAAAAGCTTTAGAAACAAATTTGATTGTTGACTACTTGTGGTACGGGACATTGTAAAGTCCTGTTTAGTCTCTCGAAAGGCAGAATTTTATTTCCATGGATAACATTCTTTCAAGTCGGCTTCTCATACCCACAGAAGATCTAGATCTATCAAAGACAGAAGGACATTCTGGTAAATGTTATGAGGCATATGGATTCCTAACAAGCCCGCACAGACCAGCCTTGGCTTATGCCTTTGAGATACTTTGCTGCAATATGACTTATAAAGCAGCTGGGTGTGGATTGTGAGAGTTGGATGGTATAGTACCATTTTCTAAGCAGCATCGTGGTATAAGGCCCCTATGTATGTTGGTGTCCATAAATCCTGGAGGTGATCATTGCATTTTAACACCAAACATGAAAGTAGGCCTTGTGCAACCAAAGGTCTAACCCTCCTGAATGAGTTTTTGGATTGTATCTTCATTGTGATAGCCAACTCAAGGAAAGAATGTGTGAGGAGTCTGTTTGACAATGACGAGCAAGGGTCCAAGCTGGAAACAGGATGACATGTCATTAATTTTTGGTGACTTGTTCTAGTGTAAGGCAAAGCGGTTGAAGCTCTTCTGTATAGATGCAGAGGTACAAGTAAGAATCTTGCTCTTGCTATATTTTGAATGCTGCCTTCACCAGATTGGTGCTTATTATGAAAGGCTGTGATAATCTATCTGGCCTAGTGGTAAGAAAAGGAAAGTATAACTGAAAGGGATCTACAGAGGCCAAGAGTTTCAAGGCAGGATCAACAATCACAGAATCACAGAAATCACACACTCCTCTCTGGAGCAGGTACCTGTGACTGAGCCCACACTACAGGAGGGATGTACTGTTTGTCCCCTGGTATGCACCATGATTTCCTCTTGGGTTTCTCTTGAAAGAAACCTGAGCAAGCGATATGGGCAGAGAGCTTTCTTATAGACCCTTTACCATGGGCACTCAAGTTAGCTAGACCTAAAAGTGTACTTACTCCATGTAAATCAGCTGAATGCAGGATGCCCTTAAGTGTCTGTGGCTACTGGAACTGGCATGCCTTGATCACAGCAGTGTGATGATTTTCTGGGCTACACTTATGAAAGCAAAAGGAAGAATGGTGAGTCTCATGTCTAGACACAGGAGCTCAGTTACCTGCGGTGTAAAGCTGCTGTGTCTGTCCCTGACCCAAGCTGACAAGCTTTGAACCATTTCTGTGCTTGACACAAGGTTTGGCCCAGGTCATGGACCTTAACCCGCAGGCAGCTGGGGTTTGAAGAGAGGTCAGCAATGTATATATGATTAAATGGTGACAGTCGTCCTCAAGTCTGGAGACCAGACCTGTTTATTTCCATTCCTCATGTGGCTTCTCCTCTAGACCTTTCACCATCTTCTTGGCCCTCCTTTGCAAGCTCTCCAACAGCTGTGGTGAGACCACACAAGTGCAGAGTAGAACGGGACTCTTACTTCCCTTGACCAGCTTGCAATGCAGTTCTAAAGGCACCCCAGGACACAGTTGGCAATGTATCTGTACATGTGCACTTAGATTTTGGCAACCATTGCCTTTATGACATACCCGGTATTGGTAGGACTCTCTGCACTTGGAGCAGTAGCACAAACATGGGGTTGCCACATGACTTCTTACTTCTCAATTGTACTTACAGTCTGCGATGCTGCTTTGGAAACAGAACTTCTTACAGCTGCTGCTGCAGCACAGCACCATATGCAGGCACAGCCTGCTACACCTGCAGGGGGTTGAGCCAAATCTGTGGCCCGAATTCAATGTGTGAAGTTGGCATGGTAGAAACCAGAAAATGAGCAGGACCCACAAAGACTGACTCACCTGTCAGTCTAGAAACTGACAGGTGCGTTTGTGAAACTGAGAATGAGCTTCCCCTGGGTGGACCACTGCCATCATGGAGCTTTTCTGGGGTCTCCAATAAGCCAGAAACAGCAACCTGCTCAGAACCACATGCTTCTTCAAACATATATTTGGATTTTTTTCAAAACAGTCTTTTTCTAAGAAGAGGAATTTAGTAAGTATGTTCAGGTCATGCGGAATATGATATTGAGAAACCACCAGGGCTATAATCTTATTGAAGAGTCAGCCTTTGTGCTTCCCAGCCACAGATGACAACACTGTAGTGTTGCCAGTCTTGAAATGCTGGAGTGTCTGTCTTACAAATGACAAGAAAGTACAATGTAAATATGAAGTTTTATTTACTTGTCTGGTTCTGGAGCCCTGGGCCATGTTTTTAGAATTTTCTCTGCAAATCAGAGAGCAAGAGAATTATTTCATATTGAAAAAAACAAACCAAAACCTTTGATATTGTTTTGTAACTACTAGTTGACAGGAACTGGAGCTTTAAACAAAACACCAGATATTGCGGAGTTTGTGATAAAAAGCTGTAAGAGTTGACAGCTCCACACTGGAGCTCCACTTCCAGCGCTATTCTCTGTGGCAAGGACCAGATTTTACAATGCCAAAGAAGAAGCTGGTCAACGGCCAGAGGACAGAGTCTGTAAACATTGCTAATGTTGCAAACCCCTCTCAGATGCAGCAAATACTGCAGGCACAGAGTGGTGCTGGGCCAAGGCAGACAAAATCATTGCAGTAGCTCTAGAAAGCAGAAGGTCCTTGAAGGTGAGGTTGGTGAATACATACTAATATGACCTTGGTCATTGTCCTTTTTTTCTGTCACAGAGGTACCTGCACATCCACCTTGTCCAGCAGGGGTGCCTGCACGCTCAACTATCTGTTTCTCAGCAGGCATTTGGCTGCATCCCTGAGCCAGGCCTCATGGCAGAGGGACCCAACAAGTTCTAAGAGCCACCATGGTGCTGCAGGGAAGACTAGAAAGACATGAGGAAGGAGGGAGGAAGAAGTTCTCTCTTTTTCAGGTCCTACTCTGGCATTGTTATGGTTTAGGTTAGAACAGAATTAATTCTGTTCAGTAACTGTGTTTTCTAAAAAGTATTCCATGACCACGTACATAATATTATATCAGCTTTCCCCCCCAACACACACCTTGCCTGGACTGTCCCTTTAAGGAACCTGAGATTCCTGAATCAAGGACACTGCAAACCCCTCCCCGGGGGGGGAAGCCAGGGGAATGCTGGTTTTTTTGGGGGACTTTTGTTAAACTCGTGGCCACAAGGAACTCTCTCTTCTCTTCTCTCTGTGCTGTGACTTGGGTGTTGCTGCTGCTGCCTCTGCTACCTAAGACACACCTGGAGCTGCTTTCCGTACGGGGAGAGCCAGCCCGGGACACTGCCGTGATTATCAGTATAGAGGGGAAGTGGGTTTCGGTATCTGGGTCCTGTATATGTTTATATTCTTTTAATTTATGTTTGTTGTTGTTATTAAAGCAGTTTTTAGTTTTTAACTTCCAATCCAGTCTCTCCTTTAACTGCCATGTGTGGGAGCTGGGAAGAGCCTTTAAACCCACCACAGGCATATACCTGTTGAAAATACACCTCAAATGTAGCAGAAAATGGCAAGAAGGCTGGAGCAAAGTAGCTTGAAGGTTAGGGAAGCTAAGCAATTCCCTGGAATTCTTGGTCTTCCTACATCCTTGCTGAGAAAGGACATGGTAGGGTAGGAAAGCCTGCTTGGTTGCAGATGTCAGCGTCACCTTCACTCACTTGGGCAGCCAGTCTGGCCCCTATGGGAACAGCAGGATAAATACCCAGCAGCCTTTTTGCATTCAGAAGGGATAGCCCCCATGTAGAGAAGGAAAAAAAAATTAAAAAATAGAAAAAGTTAAAAAAAAAGACTCTTCAGTTTGCAGAAATGAAACTTGTCATTTGGTTTCTGAGCGGCCCATCTGCCGGAACAGCTCTGAGGGTTGCACAAGCTGCTACTGTTAGCAGATAACTGACTCATCGCAGCTAGACAGACCTAACCCTTTCCTCCAGGACCTAGTTATGGTCTTCAGGCAAGCAAGACACTTGTACTTTCTCATTTGTTGTCTGTCTTTAGCAGCCAGGTATGCAAGTAGCTACAGACAACTAGACACAATTAGTGACAGCAGTACAAGGCAGTGGCTACAGCAGCTCATAATAATGGAAAGGAGCAGTCACTATTCAATTATATAGAAGTGTAAGCAAATACTGCTAAAGTATTATGTGATGCTACTCATACTGTGACAAGGAAATATCCTTGGCCATAGTATTTTAATAAAGATTTTGTGAACAATTGTTATCAAAATTTTCAGAGAGATTCCTCCATGAGTTAGAAAAGGAAATTTTGTAACATGCAAAATTCTGCAACATACTTGTACTACATGTGTATGCATATGTAAATGTATCCATAGTTTCTATTTTCCCTTGACTCTCTTTTCTCCTCAAGTGTTATGTAGTCTTGATCAACAAGGACAAGCAACCAGACCCATCCCCTCCTACTTCTGCTAAGGATTCAGCTCCATGTTTTTTAAAAATAGGATCGATTTATCCTACTAGTCCCCTCTGAAGTCATAAGTCCTCAGACCTCATACCTGACTCTGAGCACAGATTACACAGAAACAGCGTATTTCCTGGTCTTTACTGCTGTGGATGAGCTGCCTCAGCTGGACAGGTTCCACTTACTGTGTTTATTTTGCACCAGGATATATCAACCAGATCATCAGTTCTTCTCAGGAAAAAGGTGAATAGAACAACAGTCTGATGTACCCACATTTCTCACTCTTTCTCCATTCTGTAAACTGAACTATTCTCTTGGAGAAAGTACCTACAATTTCCAGAAGTATAGGACAGTCCCAAGCAGTATTTACAAAAACAGCGTGCTTGCAGTTTTAGCACTGAAATTCTGGGTGAAAGCTGGTGTCAAAGGAATAACCAGAGACTGTTAAGTGTTGGATATTCAGCCATGGAGAAAAGCTGGGTTCATGTATAGCAGAGGCTCATCACTCTGCGATTTCTTTTCATAGAGGTTCCTTTTTCTGGCATAGCAACAGGCAGCATTTGTTCATCTGCGTCTGCCATCAGCCAAAAGTTCTTAGTTCACCAAACAGGCATTGATATAAGCACATTTTTTCTGATTCATCAAATGTTTCTTTGTCTTCAGACCTACCTTTACACCTCTGTGGGACGGTGTGGGCTTAATTCCCTTTGGAATATTCTCCATTTGTGTTTTGTAGGCAATACAATCCATTGAGTGTTGAAAGGAGGAGAACCCCTTGGCACACACATGTTCCCTTGGGTCTTGAGGTCTAGTATAAGATACAGCGATGGCCCTAATATTGAGGCACAGCTTAGTTTTCCCTAGAGACTGGAGCATCCTGTTGTCTTCAGTGACTGCTCAGGATATGCAGCTAGTGTGATAAATGCAGTTTTAGATAGGTCTTGGTTAGGGTAGTCCTTGTCAGATGTCTTATTTTGCAGAGAAGAAAAAGGTCCTTGGCATGTGCCCTGTTTCTTGCATTTCAGAACAGGCTGAACATTTCATGCTATGTGAATAACAACATTCTTTCTGTCTGGACATATGAGGTTCAGGGAATACATCACATCTTTCCAATTCTCAGAAACCAACACTGGTGGAGCATCAGTCCTGCCACCAAGGATAGTGAGAGCTAGGAATCCCAGGGGTGGCTGGGCAACCCTTGTCATTCAGAGATTAAGGATGCAGCCTATCTGCAGGCTTGGACAAATACTGCAGTGTTTGATAGGTATTCACGTTTTTATTTGCTGGTCAGAGACATGAAAATAAAATATGAAGAAAGAAAGAAAATTAAAATTAAACTACAGTTCCTATTAAGTTTGCAAGTTTATTCTTGATATTTTTTATTTAAGTCAGCCCAAATTTGGAATGCTTTTGGCTTTTTCTTTGTAGCAGGTAACACATTCTCTTTAGCTTCTGATTTAAGTTCCAGCTTGGGTAATTGAATTCTGTTGCTCAAAATTTCTCTTGCAGTTTCAATTAGATGCAATCATTCATTTTTCACTTCCTTTTCTGAGCTGTTGAGTAATATTAGTGTGTATTGTTCAAGCAGTTGCTCTCCATCATGACAGAGAGGCTTGTCTTGTCCTCATTGGTGATGCAATGTGATCTTTGCATATAACTAGCACATTGCGTTGCTGAATCTATGAAGTCTTTTGAGACAGTCAAATTGTTTTTTGATGAGAATTTTGTATAAAGTGTTATCAGGGAGATACTCTATAGCATTCAGCACATGTGTGTTAAAAACAATAAAGAAACTGAGAACTAAATCTGTATCTCAACCTGTGCAAAAATCTCACTGGCCCACATTACTGCCTTGGCATCTCCCTTTGGTTTGGGAGATAAAACTGTATTGTATGCTCTCTCATGGAAAAATATTTCTAGTAAGATGTATGAGCTTAAGCCCATTTTTTTTGGTTTTGTAGGTCACAACAGTACCTCATTTCATACCTTGAGATTTTCTCTGTTCTGAAGAGAGACCAAATTTATGGGTAATGGTGAAGAAAATTTAGTTTGTCCCGAGGCAGTGTGAAAGATGGAGCTCTTCCTAAAGATTAAATGCAGTTAATTAGTAAATTACCTTGTGAAGGTAAGCAGAAGCAGAAGATAATCAAGAAGAGCTGAAAAATCTGCTGTAAATTAATCATAAGGCCTTTGCTTTACTGGACCTGTATCACAAGAGTTGTTCGGGTTTTTTTGGTTGTTTGGCAGTTTTCTGCACTTCCTCCCCACCCCCCTGACAATTAGCTCCTGAAATGATTATCATCAAAGCCTAGTAAGTAATTGACAGACACCCATTTAGTTTTCAGCTGATTTGGAGAATTTTATCTTCTTTAATTCTGCTTACACATCCTAATTTCTAAAGAATCAGCAGTAAATTTCCCAGACATGCACCTATACCCACTTGTACATAGATTTCTTCAGTAAACGATCTTTGGTGAGTTATTTAGTAAACAACTCTCTGTGGGCTTTTGTGATTTCAGTAATGTGTCACAGAGTGGCAAGACAGATTTAGTGTGATGACTTAAAAGGAAAACAAGAAAAAAATTTTTGTCAGCTTGTCCTCAAGACCAAAACTGCATTTTGGCCATTCAGTGAAGCCACACTTCATACTGTAGTCCCTTTTAAAGATAGTTTTATAAGGGGCAATATAAGGCCAATGGATGCCATTAGCACTTTAGAGGCAGGATTTATAAGCATAGGAACAGTACAAACTTCTTGCAGTCTGTATGAATAATTATTATTCTCTTCTTTTAATACCCTGTACCTACTGAGCTATTGAAATATCCACAAGCACCTTACAACTTGTGATGCACCAAGTGACCTGTTCAGCTAAAAGTCTGATTTGGTGGGGCTGTTTGGCACTGGGCTCTGCAACTGTCATCTTTAACAGGAATTTACCTGTCCATTCAGATGACTGCTCATGTTTTTCTTGTTTGCGCAGCTTTGACTGGAGCTGTGCTGAGTGCTTGTGCTGTAACAGACTCCAGCAGTAGTCTCAGCCTAACTTGTGAGTTACTGGTTTTTTTTAAAAATAAGGTAAGAGTACCTCTGAATTTTTCATGGATACCACCTTTGCCCCATCCTTTCAGATGGACACTTGAGTCTCGAAGGATGCTGGAGGGTGCTTGAACTCCACATAAAACCAAGAGGCAGAAAACTATCTTACTCTGTGCAACAGTATGTTATCCTGATGAAAGCAGACCATACCACTTCATTATGCATACAGCTGTACAAACATACCTCTCCTCTACCACCTGTTGGGGACAAAGGGGTTTGCCTGAGACAGTGTAATGGGCCAGAAGCAAGGCAAGGATCAGACCAGAGCTCCTAAGGGCTAAACTGACAGACTAGTCTCTTCTTCTATCCCAGCCATTCAGAAGCACACCTGCAGTTCTTAAACTCGGATTGTCTTTTTAGTTTATTGCTAGGCCAAGGTCTGAATAAAGAATAACTAAATACATAATACAAGGTAAATAACCTGAAGGTAAATAACGTGTTGCATAAATAATAGACAAAGTTCACTTCCTGACATTTCCACCATTGGCACTTAATTCAAAACATACAAATGGTCTGGCAAGGGGGTGAGTTCTCTGAATATGAATGGAAAACAAACAAGAGATGAAAGAGGAAGGGAGGCAAATAGGCTGATGAGATGATACTCTTGCCAGAGAAACCTTTCATGAGTAGCACTGTCTGTCAAAGAGCTAAACCTTCTGTGAAGAATGAAGCTACTTAATGGCTCTGAAAGAGGCAGGGAATGGGATAAGGACTGACAGACAAGAGAGGGAAATGGATTTTCATGGCAATGAAAACCACTGGAGACCACCCGTCAACTCTATTTATTAAGGTTCTTTCAAACCTAGTAGAAAAGCTAGCTTTTTCTTTGTTCATGACACAGGTTTGACAAAATTTTTGCTCTTTTGATTTTCCTCTTGCCTCTCTCTCTTTTTTGACCTGTACTAGGATAATACTATAACCAGACTGCCTTTGGGCACTGTGAAATATTAACCATTTCTCTTCTGCTCTTCCCCTATGGGGGTGCAGCCCTTGTCATTCTCCAGGGGCTTGGTTGACTATAAGGGCATGTTTAGCTGATATAGAAGCAATGATGGGAGCCAGGGAAGGATCAAAAGTGGCATCAGAAGAGCTCCCCTCTATTGCTATTTTGTCCCTTGCCATTTTCATGTTGGCTTGGACTTTCTAATTTGATAAAGTACTGCCACCAACAGCAGAGCCTTACTGAGGTGAGATTATGACCCAGGTCTGTAGAGACACTGTGGGCCTGAGGTTTGAGATTGTAAATTTCACAAGTAACTGCTTTCTTCGTAAGAAATCCCACAGCATATTTCATGTTAGGCTCTAGGACCTGGAATCAAGTTTGGTCTTTGTTTCTAGCTTTCCACAACCTGTCCTGTTGCCTCTGGAAAGTCAGCAACCAAACAAATGGACAAGCAATGATTTTTTCCCCCCTTTTTTCATTTTTGATGATTCACCTTCTGATCTGATCAGAGCAGGAAGAGGAATGTAATAAATCATTGAAAGGAATTGGGCACGCGCCAGTAGGGAGCCATAGCCATATCATGAAACATCTCCTACAGCTGTTTTTCATCTTCCGACTGTGATCCCGTTACCAAGATGCAAATTAGCTGTGGTGCATTTCGTAAGGCCTTCTGCATTAGAAAGTTGCTTTGAGGTCTTTGAAAGAAAAAAAGAGAGAAGATGCTTCGAAAGCCTAAACTGCCTTCCTCAGGGAGTCCCCAGAGGGGAAGTGAGATGAGTATGCAGGAGGTGCCAGGTGTCTTGTCCTCAACCTCCCTTCAAAGTTGCTGTTTCTCCAAATGTGAGCCTTCCTTTGTGTAGGTGGCCTTTGTGCATGTCCTTTCCAATCTGGAGGGCTGCAGCTATTACCTTCTGGGAATGAAAAGCAGCTCTTGGCCGTTGAACCGTACTGTGAATTTTTCTGCTGGGATTCCTTCTCTATGCAAAATAGTAGAAAGTATATAGAAAAGAGGTGGGCCAAGATAGATACCCATTGCTGTTTTCTACTGTCATGTGCTACTTAGAGCACAGGTTCAAATTCTGTCTCATTTCATCCTGAATCACCATTATTTCTGAGCAGTTTGGATAAGAACGGTATCCAGTTCTGTATGACTAGCAGTACTCAGATAAACAAGTTTCTTTCAGCCTCAGATCTGGGCTTATAATTAAAATGCAACAGTAAGGGTTTGCCATGGCTGGAGGAGAGGAAAGGGAGAAATTACTTACTGCTGTGGTGAGAAAAAAGGAGGAAACTTGTTGTCATGTACGAACCAGCATTTGGCAGAGTTTTGGATGTTAGTCCATAAAGCATCTCTGACACAAAATGAATTGATTAATCCTGGCAAAAAGCTATTTTACTAAACCTTCTCCTCTGAACAACTTAGTGGGTTGTTACCACTAAGTTGGAGAATATGTGTTGCTTCCTTAGGCAGCAGGCTGCAACTAATTCTATACAGCTTTCTTCAGCTATGTATTTATGACAGATCCTTTTGGGTATTTCCTCAGTTCACAATCCTTATTGCATATGAATGTCATCACACAGAGGTTATACACATGGATAACACTCCCATACTTACAGTTACTTCGGTGTCACGCTCATATTTCTACTGAAGTGAGAGGCTTAAACACTTCTCAGTGCCTTGGCTAAGGCTATGCAGCTGCCTGTAGAAGGATAAGAAGTGGAGCCAAACTTTCTTGAGACCAAGTCTCTGCTCACCTTCTTACACTGCATATCATGTCCACGTTAGCAATCCAGAAGCATATCTGGAGTTTCCAGCTGTTTTGGCAGGATGCACCACAATTGAACCAGGAGGCCCTGGCCTTAACTGTCTTCCCTTGAGCAAGGGCACAGGCTTTATACCATTCCTGGAGACTGTAAATCATCCAAGCTCTTCAACAACTGTCAGTCTACAGAGCAGTCAGGTGGGCAGTGGGCATCAAGTAAATGGAAATGGGCAGACTTTGACAGCCCTTTCAATGCATTATTACTGCGTGTAATCTGAGGTTAGTGAAGACTTTTAAAATCAAATTCTTAAGGCTAGTCCCAGGGAATTGGCTCAAAGAACCTTTATTTTTAAGCTTTGTCTTGCTGTTTCTGTTTTACTGCTTTTGGCAAAGCCATAGAGCAATCCAGTAGGGTTTAATTTGAGTTTCAGAATTTAACTCTAGGAAAATGATCTGCTTTGCCACATGGTAGCTCTGCCTGGCAAAGCTCTTAGTGCAAGACTTGATGATCCAGCTTGCTCTTAAGGAGAAGTGTTCTTCTGCAAGCCACAGTGACTCTGAATTCAGTGTGCTGCAGCTGATGGAGCTGTGCTGGCATTAGAACAGTGTAAGGAAACAATTCACTCCTTGTAGGAGAACACTGTCACAAAACCTGGTTTGCATGCTCTCCTCTTCCTCCACGAGGCTATCACTGAGGTCAGAGAGTGAGAACACACAGTTTGGTGATTAGAAATGGACACACTCATGCAAGGGAAAACATGGACAAAAGTAGAATATGCAATGGTGATTCATAAAAGTTGGGAAGGATGATGTGAGGACCTCAGCCACATGTGAAGGTGTCACTCTGGTCCTTTTCTAGAGGGATGTATGCTTACCTGTCACATCCAAGACCACTGTGATCAGTGCTGACAACACTCTGCTTCTGAGAAAATAAAGCCTAGGTTTTCTATTTAAAAGTGCCTCTTGGATGGAGCTGTCTGCTAGGGACTGCCTGAGGTTTGTGTTGGTATTGAGAGTGTGATATGCCTGATCCACAAAACACACAGTAATGGAGTCCTCAGCAAAAAAAACCCGAACCAACAAAACAAGAGGAAAATAGAGGTCTCCTTTCTCTCAACTTTCTGTGGCCGTGGGACCCTGAATTTTACTTCCATTCTTTTAGAAGACGTAGACTTCTTTATTATCTGGGCTGGGCATTTAATTCATTAATAGACAGTCAATAAAACTGAATTTGTAGCTAACTTTGGGGCTATTAAAATATCATTTAATTAAATAAAAGGGACCACTGGATGAGAATCATCCCACTCTACAATATGTCCTTTATGTCTCACTGGAAAAGATTAAGCAGAGTTCATCAGTGCACTTATGCCTCTGAAGATAACGAAATTCGGTCTTGCTTTGCAATTAATGGGAAAAAATATTTTTTGTGCATGTTTATGTGACCACTGACTTGAAAGGCAGGGTGCTGTTTGGCAAAAACATCCAACAATGTTTCAAGTAATCCAGGAGATTTTTGGAGCNAAAATTTCTATGTGTATTCACACGGAACCTCCTATGCTTCATCTTACAGCCATTGCCTCTTGTCCTGTCACTGGGCTTCACTGAGAAGAGCCTGACCCCATCCTCCCGACACACAGCCTTCACATATTTAAAAGCATAGATGATCGAGAACAATTTTGTGATGCATGCATCGATGAACTTATTAGAGGAGATATTCTGTTGGACTTCATACTCACAAACAATAACTGACTAAAGATATGAAGGCTGAGGGCAATGTCAACTGCAGGGATCATAAGGCTGTGGTTTTAAGTTCCTGAGAGAAATGAGCAAGACAAAGGGCAGAATGACAAGCCTGGGTTTCAAAAGAGCAGATTTTAGGCAGTGCAGAGACCTGCTTGGCACATTGTCATGGAAAACTGCTCTTGGGATGCCAAAAAGATCCAGAAGATGCCAACTGATCTTCAAGGATGGCATCTTCAGAACACAAGAATGGTCTACTAAAATGTTTAGGCAGTTGAGCAACTCTGGCATTAGGTCAACACAGGACCATAAAGATTCTTTTTGAGCTCACATTCAGGGAAGAAGAACTCAGATGAGGAAAGGAAAGACAGGCTACTCAGAATCACAGAATGTTAGGAGGTGGAAGGGACCTCGAAAGATCATCTAGTCCAACCTCGCTGCCGCAGCAGGATCCCCTAGACTAGGTCACACAGAAGCATGTCCAGACAGGTTTTGAATATCTCCACAGAAGGAGACTCCACAACCTCTCTGGGCAGTCTCTTCCAGTGCTCTGGCACCCCCACTGTGAAAAAATTTTTTTCTTGTATTCACACAGAACCTGCTATGCTTCAGCTTACAGCCATTGCCACTTGTCACTGGACTTCACTGAGAAGATACAAAGATATTGCTCATGAATATAGGAATGGCATCACAAAAGCCAAAGCTCATCAGGAGCTGAAACCAGCAGGGAAGCTGGAGAACAACAATGTGTCTCTGTAAGAACACAGGAGGCAAAAGTGAGGCTAAGAAGACCCTGGGCTCACTGCTTAGTGGGACAGAGCCCTAGTGACAAGGGGCATGGTAACAACATGAGTATCCAGTGCTGTTTTCACTGGTTCAAGACTCAATGGGAGAGATTCCTCAGCAACCTGATCTGGTTAGACCCACTTTGAGCAGAGAGTAGGACAGAGTGACCTCTGGAGGTCCCTTCCAATCTAAAACAGTCTGTGAAGCTGTGACAAGACACCCAGAATCAGTGTCTGGTTCCAGGTGTGACTTTTTCTTTGTAGTTGCACATGTTACTAGGGAAGCAAAGGGTGGGCAGATGTTAAAACTTCTCAATACGCAGCTTCAGGGTTAGTTTTTCTACTTCAAATTTTACCTGGGCCTGGAAAACACATCTAGAAAAGTGGGTAAATAAATATTCAGCCCTAAATATCTACATGGAGATGTAAAACTAAAAGGTCAAGTTCCTTTCTGCTTATTTTGTTGTAGTCATGAGACATGTACTATTCATGTGTCCTACATTAGAAATACATGTCAAATTGCCTGTTAGGATCTCTGATTCCTGCTGAGTCATGGGTGAGGCACAGTAACTCTTCATCTGGAGGAAGGAGTAGGGTGACTGTTAAAAAACCAGTCAAGTTGTGCCCTCATGGTTGCTAGATAGACAGTTTTCTAGTATGGAGCTTGTTTAAGTCCTTAAACTATAGTCAGTTTCCTTAGGAATGAGGAATGGTAGGAGTATGGGAAGTGGGCTTTGAGAACAAATTGGAAGCTCCAGCACCAGTTTCACAGAGGTAAAAATCTTGGGATGAAGCCAGAACTCAAACATACTTTTCCCAAAATCCATACTTCGTTCTTATATTTTCAGGTCACTTTCTTTTATTTTCATTTTCCCAGCTGTAAAAGTCAATACCAGAAAGCAATATGTTTGCAAACATTTGAATTGTTTAGTATGTGCGATTTTTTAATTCAGATTTATAAAGGTCCTAGCTAGCATAGCACAGGAAAGCCTGGTTTATCAACACAGAAGCCAGGTCTTTTGCACCTTGAGTCAGATATATCGGAGGGATTGCAGCTTAAGTTTATAACTCTGATTTTCTTTTCTCACTAAAAGAAAAGGGAATTAATACATTGCACAAGCATTTTTTAGGCTGAGAAATGTTTTCAGTGTACCCAGAGTATGTTGATGTTTCATTCCCTCTCTCTTCTGTGTAGCATGATTAATTCTGTGCAAGTTGCCATCGAATACATATTTATTTTCTCAGGAGTACCCAAATATTTCCAAGGTGGAGTTAGAAACAGAGAGTTTCACAGCTGATATGTGTTTCCCTCTTGGAATGATATCACTGTATAATTCCTTTGCATATTTTGCTCTTTATACCATTTTGACAGAGAGTAATTTCCCTTTACCTTAAGGTGGAGAGTTTTAAAGTGGCAGAAATCAAAGCGAATGAATATAACGATGCAAGAAATTAATCTCTGAACGTATGAATTATGATTTATAATCTAACACATCAAGTTACATTTTAATCTGTAGTAATTCCAGGAACTTCAGCAGAATCTCAGAAGAATGAATTTAAAGTCTCTGTCTTTTTAATACTTGGAGTGGGGTTTGTACCTCTGTGTTAAGAACTTCCTTAGTAATTAAACTTAATATTAAATATACTCATTATCAAAAATGAAAAAGATGGAATTTCTACCAGAAAAAAAAAAAGGGACAAAAAGAAAAATTATGTCTTTCTTGTTCTCTGTGCCCACACTTAATGTATGGTTGTAGAGACACAGAATTACACAAAATGGTTTACACAAAATGAATACAATACAAAGCCACCATAGAGAACAACAACAAGTGGTGCTATTTCATGTATTGATGTATTTTTTAACAATTTATCATAGGTTTCAACTTATGAAAGGCCATCGGTAGTGAAGCAACAGAGATCTGTCCCCTGTAGTGGGGTAACTCAAAAGGTCTACATTACAATGGAAATAAAAAAGACATTTTGCTCTGGACAGTAGAGATGAATCCCACTACAGGCAGAAAATATTGTCTGTGCCCCAGATCCTGTCTGTATTTGAAGATACAGTCCATGAGGGAATTTACAGTTAATTCCATGGATTAGAGGGAGACAATCAGAAACAAACCTATTGGTTTAATTTAACATTTCCCCCTGAAAGGTCTTGCAAGTGTCTACCAAAGGCAGATGGAAAAGAACTTTCTGCACCTCTGCATAAAGTATAGTAGTGATTATGATCTTTGATTTTCAGGAAAGCATTTTTCTTTTGTAAGAAACCCACATTTCTCCCACTTTTTGCCTTTCACATTAAACACCAGAACAATCGGAAGGCTTAATGCTGCACAAAAATATTGACTGAAATCAGTGTCTAATATTCCTATTAAAAAGTATGCTTTCCAGTGAGCCCTTGAACTTGTTACATCTTTTCTTTATCTCTGAGTGGAATCAGGATATGAGTTAGAGATTACTAGAAAATAGAGGCAGAAAGATACAAACTAGGTTTATCTAGACTAACTGATAAGAACCGATTTAGAAGAAGAAGTGACAGTGTCTGAAGCTTTTGAAGTCTATGGCAAACTCCATGAATTCTGGAAAGGAACAGGATTGTTGCAGGATTTCCAAAAAGAAATTCAGCAACAATTTGTTTTAGGCGTATGGTCCATGATGGTCCAAGAAAGCATGGAAGAAAGAGGCAGCGTGTACCTCAGAGGAAGAAAAATCATCCATGCAGCATTTGTGGAATTGAATGAGTCATCAAATTAACCAGTGTCGGCCCTGCTCATTTTCATGTTGAGAATCCTTGTGGCAATGGTATCATACAAACTTTTCTTTGGAAGTGGTTTGCATCAGGCAATTAGAAAAAACCCCAAAAAACAGTAAGTGCAGAATAAGGGGAAAAATGCATACAGCCAAGGATTTAGATTTTCAATCAGACTGTCTATATAATGGAATAAGCAACAGGGTATCCCCATGAGATTGCTACTTAAGCAATTCCCCAAGACGTTTATAAACACATTTACAAAAATCCTTCGTTGACATTATCAGGGATGGTGTAGGATGCATTCTTTGAGACACTTGTCATACTCAGAGGCCTTTACAACATTATGTGGCTTTAAATCATATGCCTGCTCTTCCTAATTTCAAATGGCCTTCCTTGACTTTATTTTTTTACATTTCATTTGGGCCTTTCTTGTTTTGAAGTGTGTTAGAACTCTATAACTACTTCAAGTGACACTGGCATACTTTCTGATGCTCCTCTGGTTTTGGGTAGCGTTTGTAAGGGCAATGAACCTTGAGGCCACCACTTCTGGCAGCACTTGATGATTTCAGGTGCCTGATCTGAGGCACATAAACCATCCAGATTTTCATAAACAAGCAACCAGTTTTTCAAAAATCACCAGTTGCTTGCAAAGCTTTTATAAATGCCATAAGGAGCATTACTGTAATAGTATGTCACTATCTTCACAAATCAACCCATGGTCATGAGTGCTAGGCACCTTTGAAGCAAAAAGGGGGAAAAAATATGGTCAAAGAAATTTGAAGACATGGTTGAAACAGAAATATAACATGTCTAACAGCACAAAACATCTAAGCTTCATGCCTCAGTCAGGATTCTGAGTGCTCTATTTATTGTTCAATGTGGCTCCACTTCTTCTTGGAAGAAAGAATGGTCTGATCTGTCCTCACATACATCATTTCACCAGTTTCTTCATCTTTGTTGCAGTAATAACTGTAGCTCTGGATTAAGTAAATGAATGAAGCTTTAAAACATGTAAGTATGGCTTTTCAGTGGCACCACTTATGGCAATAATATGCCTTGTTACTTCCTCTTCATCAGGTAATGCTGGATGTGTTAGAGCCTCTCTTGTTCTGTTTGACTTTCTTTTGCCTTTAGGCTTCCTTAAAAGTGAGTCCAGGAAGGCAAAAATGTTGGCAAGTGTCCTGAGGACATTGACAGTCACTTCCCAGCTTTTGCATTCTCCTTCTTTCTGGATTTTCCAAAAAGCGACAATTCCCTTGATCAAAACTACATTTCAATGCTGAAAAGCATTTTTATTTGGGAGTCATTTACTTCTTTTTAAAACTTTCTATAGAAATAGATCTGAAAACATTCACATGGCTTCAGAATATGTTTGCCTACAAGGAAAATGAGAATGTTTTTTCAAAATGTCCTGCTTTTAAAGTAGATAAAATGGTGTTTCCTCTGCTTTGTCATGCCCCCCTCCCCGAAGTCACATGGGATTGTGTGATGCTTTTTTCTTCACAACATGAAAGCAAACATAAGGTCTGTTATCTCTTATAACCCACTGGCAGTTCATGGCACATCTGCACTCAATTAGCAACAAGGGAGGATAAGCAGAAATTAGTGTCACTGGGAGATAGTATCTGCTTAACAGAGAAGGCTTCTCCTAGAGTATGACAGTCCAAGATAGCCTTTGTTTCTGCTTTTTGTGGTTCTCAGGGAAGAGGACATACACATATCTTTAACTGGTAATCACAGCGGTTAATAGGCAGAAGTCTACAAGCATGTGAAGTATAAAGGAGAGAGAAGGAGAGAGTGTCCCCTGCCTTCAAGGGGGATGAGGTGTTTATGGAGTTGAATGCATATTTTTTGGTCTGTCTGACACTCCCTGTGTGTGGGCTATTGTTTAACTGCAAGGTCTAATAAATAAGAGCTGACATTCAATAGAAACCTCTTATTCCCCAGCTGCATGAGAATAACAAACCAATAGGGCCAAATTCCTGGGGTCAGTACATGTGCCATATTCTGGGGACTTTGCCACAGCAAAGGTGACAGCTTATCATTCATGGAGAATACATTGGCCACACTCTGGTGTGTATCTCAGCAGCCCTTTGCATCACATAACTAAATGATAGAAGCAATTAGAGGCAGAGAAATGAAGACCTGCAGCCTTCAGAAGAGGGAAGTCTAGAGCAGTTTGTGCTGAGAGGAAAATCTGCAGCTGTTCGAAGCTCTTTGGTGATGGAAAACCAAGCTGGAACTAAAAGCTGGCAGAGGAAGGAAGGAAATTTTCTGGGGAAAGAAGATAGTGCATTTGGGGCACAGCTCTGACTTCATTCCTTGTGTAGTGAGAGGCAGGCAAGGCTCATGCTTATGGATCTCTAATGAAAAACACAGATTATTCAACTAGTTTAAAAATTAACTGCAGAAGTGTAACATATTCAAACCCCCTGTCTTTGGAGATATATTAACAACAAACAAATAAAAGAGAAAGGTCAACTGCATTAAATATCATGTGGTATTAGTAATCTCTGTGAAAACCAAAGTGAAACACCCTTTCAAAGCTCTTGGTTCTTTGCCCATTCTCTGGAGTTTTTGGCTTTATATTTATAAAAGATCAGCTGTCCATGTCTAACAAGGCATATTCTCCCACCCTACATAACAAAACAGAAACCCCTACAAGAAGAAAACACATTCTCCCTAAAAATACACCTCTTGTGCCTACCTGCCTCACAATTGGTTTTTTGACTGGCAAAGGATAAATTTACAACATTGTATTGTATTTTGAAATAGAGTGAGGCCTATGTGGAGTTTTGAGGATTTGGAGATTGTAATTTCCATGAGTTTTTAATTCCCATGAGTGACATAATCTAACATGGACATATGTCTCATATGCATCCTTCACCTCAGAGGCCTCATGGAGATGAGGTGAGAAGAGAGCAGGCTGGAGTGACTGGCCTGATGTTTTTTGCAGACAGAAAACGGATTTCTCCCAGTTCCAGACAAGTACTCTGTGCACACCACCTTCCCATATAAGCCAGCAAAGAGGGTATTAAAAGACATGAGCACTGCAGGAGGTCAGCAGTTTGGCTCTTGGTCTTTGCCAACCCACAATGAGTTGGCAACAGGGACCTGCATCCTCACAAGAGTTGAGAAAGCAGCATCTAGCATGCATCTAACATGTGAAGGACTCAAATGGGAGGCAGTGATCACCAGCTGTCACAGAATTATTCATGGTTAATGCCCAGGTACCATTAACAATGCTTACAAGAAGAGCTAAGATGCCTGAAAAAACCCTTCTGTCACCCCAGTTAGCATTACATGTTGTGTTCAGTTTTCCTTATTATCACCCAACCCTAGCTTAAGACCACGTCATTGTGAGATAGACAGACACTTGCAAACCTCTCCTGTGTCTACTCCATTCTTCTAAACATGCTCATACTCCTAGCCCTCAGATTGTAAAGGAGCTTAAGATACATCTGAAGCAAGGCACCAAACTATTGAAGAGTTAGGATGGAGATATCTCCTTCAAGGGATTTTATGCAAAGACTAGTCCCACTACTCCTGCAGCATACCACTTCTAGGAAGCTGGTAGTAAGAGTGTCACTATATCTCCTTCTGGAGAGATGAATAGGATAAAATAAATGTATGTTTGTCCTCCTTCAGCTTTATCTACTTTTCAACTTCACAAGCTGTCACCAAAGGTAAGAACAACAAATGTACATCCCCCTCTGAGCATCTAGTTCTGCTCTTCACTGCTTCATGGGACTGTTTCTGCAACTACATTGCAGAAGAAAGATGCCTTCTGATCATCACATACACAATGAGGGCCAGAAATTTGAAAAAGCTGAAAAGAAATATGTTTTCTGTCCTCAAAGAATAACCTGCTTTCCATAAAGTTTGTTTTTCTTAGAATAAGTCCCCCTCACAAAGAAAAAAGATACAGCTGCCCTACGAGTGCCTATACCATCTCTCTGCCACAGGGCAATTCCCTAAAAGACTCATTCAGGGAAAAACACTTCCCCTCCCCCTCTCTTTTATTTTCTTCTACTGGAGAAAACTATGAGAGCTTGGGTGGAGGTTCTGGCTCTCATATGAGTAATAGCCTTTAGCTTACTTAAAATTTCCTCTACCACACATGCTATTTTCCTTCCCTCCCTTCCTTACATTCATGTATTGTGGTGCTATACACTTCTAAACAGCAGCTGTGCTGTACCTCAGGAGAGACAAAAGATCTCTCAAGGATCAGCAAGCACACAGCTAGCCAACTCTTTTCTCACTGTTGCAGCCTGTGTATAGCAAACTGCTCAGCCCAGCTACATCTTAATCCTGGTTCTACAGTTTCTGAGTTTTGATATGCATCAAGATTATTTCAAATGAAGGGGAAGGAGGACATCTTTCTGCTGAGTCCCATGGAGAAAGTTTTGCTGTAGCCCTCCTTTCAAGATGTGTTCAAGCCCTAGGAATGCTAATTGCAGTGCATCACAGCCTAGGTTCAATGTAATCATTTTTAAGCAGAGATGAAAAAAACCCAGAGCTTACTGCATTCCATACTGACGTGGGCTGTCAAGTCAGCTGTTTTATGGAACAGGCTAGGAAAATAGGCTTGTGCTACCTTGAGGTTGGATAGATTTCTGTTTTGCATACTGTTAAGCCTTTTTATTGCTTTCAGTTCATGCATGCTATTTCTAGAGGTTAAACATTATCTGGCGGAATGGAAGAGGGGACAAATTGATAGTAAAGGTAGCAGAACTAGAAGACAGATGAAGATATATATATTTTTTAAAAGGGCTCTTCTTTGTTGTGGAGGAAGGAATTAGAGAAATTCTGTCTAGAAATATCCTCCTGAAGCTGGGAACAGTATGGAGCAATGTCAGGAAAACACTTTGACCAAAGAGAACTTTTTCTCCTCAGTTCCTCTCTTGACAGGCCAAACAGACAAAAACACAGCCTTTGGGAAACCAGAAATGCAAAGAGGCAAAGTGGCTTTTCAAAAGTCACCCCTAGGATTGTGGCAGAGCCAATTCTCAGTTTAGGGCTTAATTGACAGTTCTGCTTTGATATTTTTTTTCTGTATTTTTAGCCTGAGATGCTCTGTTCATGTATATTGAAAGTACCCCAGGCAAGGATCTTTTTCTCTCTTATCGTTTTGTATGCTGTGACAAGTTTAATATCTCAGGGCCTGTTTTTCTTCCTTTCTCTTGCTCTATAAAGTCTGCAATTTCTTAAAACGCTGTCTGCGTTTAGGAGTGATTTCTCACTCCTCACAACTAGAGAGAGGAGAGATAATTGAAACCAAATGTTTCATTTGTGTTAATAACGATTGTCATTTTATTTTATGTCATGCTGTTTCATGCAAGAGCACTTCAAAGAACAGAGAAGAATAGAGAAGAACATCATAAAAGAGCACTGGAGGCCACATAATGAGAACCGATCACAAAAAGAGAAGCACTCAATCCAGACCTTGACCACACTCATCCAAGGGAAAGATTTGAGGAGAGGAAAACATTATTCTGAAGGGCTTTACCTTTCAGAAAGAGGTGCTGTTGGGGTGCTTCTGAGGTGTCCTGAAGTCTGACACCTTCAGGATTGAGATAAAAAATAATGCTATTAATACTAAGGCTTAGCCTCCAGAGGCTGACCCTTTCTCCTTGCTACATGAAAGACCTTTCTTGCAATACTCTTACTGATACTGGCCAGAGAAACCAACCAGTATGATGCTGATGAGATTTAGGCTCTTAAAGAAGCACTGCCCTCTCTCCCACATTTGAGTGCAGGTGGAAATCACCCAGCACCTCCTTCATGAGGTTATCTCCCTGTAATCATCATCTCTGTGTGTGCATACAGAGAAAAGCCTACTCCTTTGAAAGGGCCATAGGGTAGGAGGCTGGAGGAGCTGAGGGTAGGAAGCAAGCCAGCAGCACTGCAGATACAGCTTTGGGGCTCCCAGATTCAGGTCACAACCCGTGGATGGAGAGTGACAACTTATATTTTCCTCGCAGTGCTTTGTGGCAGGTTGTTTATTGCTTGACTTCCTGCAGCTGGATTAAAAACACTCAGTAGTCACGCACTTCAGAAGTACCAGCGACTCCTATAAAAGTTCAGTTGTGTGGCTGTGCCTTATCCTGATCCATTGGTCCTGGTGGAAAGGGCAATCCAAAAGCCTGGAACTAACTGACTAATGAGCCCCTGTCTGCAGTTTGGGCCAAACTTAAAATCAAATCTTCATTACAACACGGTTTTAATATATAAGTTTGTACTCTTATTTTCTGTGGAGTCTTAGCTGATGTTGTACATGGGACCTTCTGCATTCCTTTAATACAATGTTATCCAAAGCTTTCTGCTCTTTACAGAGGAGGAACACCCCTCTTGCTGTATTTATAGCACACAAACATCATCCAAAGACAGCAGTGTGACCTTCCTTTGGTTTCTATTGCTTGCGATTCATTGCAGCATCTGAGAATGTCACATCTGGGTCTGTCTTCCTACAAGTGAAGAGTAGAGAAAGATGCAGTGGACAAAAAGCACACCCGAACTTCAGGTGCCCAGGCTGAGATGGGCAGGACTTCATAACGATGTGGATAGATGATGGTAGAGCAGTGGAGGTGGTTTACCTTGATTTCAGTAAAGCATTTGACACTATCTCCCACAGCATCCTTGCAGCTCAGCTGAGAAACTGTAGTCTGGCTAGTCGGGTAGAGAGGTGGATTGTTAACTGGTCGAAGGACAGAAGTCAGAGAGTTGTGGTCAATGGGATGGAGTCTAGTTGCAGGCCTGCATCTAGTGGAGTCCCTCAGGGGTCAGTATTCGGACCAGTACTTTTTAATATATTCATTGACAGCCTGGATGAGGGAATAGAGTGCACTGTCAGCAAGTTTGCAGATGACACTAACCTGGGTGGAGTGGCTGAGACACCAGAGGGTTGTGCTGCCATTCAGCATGACTGAGACAGGCTGGAGAGTTGGGCAGGAAGAAGTTGAATGAAATTGAACAAGGCCAAGTGTCGAGTTTTGCACCTGGGAAAGACCAACCCCATGTATGAGTATAGGTTGGGGATTGAGCTGTTGGAGAGCAATGAAGGGGGAAGGGAGCTGGGGGTTCTGGTATGTGGAAGGATGACCNGGGGCAATGGTTGTAAGCTGAAGCATAGGAGGTTCCATCTGAATACAAGAATCTTTTTTTTCCCATTGACGGTGCCAGAGCATGGGAAGAGACTGCCCAGAGAGGTTGTAGAGTCTCCTTCTCTGGAGATATTTGAAACCCATCTGGACGTGTTTCTGTGTGATCTGGTCTAGGGAATCCTTCTGTGGCAGGGGTGTTGGACCAGATGGTCTTTCAAGGTCTCTTCCAACTCCTAACATTCTGTGATTCTGTGAATCATTTTTTTCATCATACCAAGCATCTGGTAGCACTGAGTGCAGTCAAAACGCATAGTACATTGAAGTCTTAATTTGAAAATTGAATGTAAGGTGCAAGATAAGGACTGTGACTGAAGAAGTAGCAGGAGTGGAACTGTGCAGTCTTATGCAATCATTCAGTGGCAGAGGTCTGCTACAACCATCCTCTGTACAGCAACTTTGAAGTTCTCTGGCCACGACATCTTATTAATGCCACCTGATTTTTCTCTGCACACCCTCCAACAAAGGAAACAGACCTGTGCATGCTATTTGGCACCCTCATTCATTACAACAGAAGGACAGTCCAAGCCTTCTTGCTGTGTGGTGCTGCTCTAACAGTCAGAAGCACTCCTATGATTTATAGGACAAAATCTTGGCTTCGTAGAATCCAATGGCAAAAGCTAAAAGGCTTTCATTAGTTACTAACTGTGTAGTACAGTGCGGTCCTGTTGCCTTCTTGTTCCTTGCTATCACAATACTATAAGATACACTTTTAGAGAAAAAGCTTCAATATTTGGAGCATTGTTAGACTGCAGAAACCATGTTAAAACAACAGTACTTTTATTTATAGAGCTTTCCCTCAACTGTGAAACGATATAACGTAATGAAACACTCACGTTGAAAAACAGAAGATCCCAAAGAGTAAGATTAAAAAATTAAATGTCCTGGATAGTTTTTGCCTTTGGGCCAGGTTACACAGCCACAGCTCATGTTGACTGAAACCTTCTGAACAAGGAGCTGAAATTAAGATGTTTGCAAAATGCCTCTTGTACTTTTTGTTTGGGAGGGGGGCCACAGGTTATGCATGCATACGGAAAGGGTCTGCATCCAGAATGGTTCAGGCTGCAGTTTGGTTGTGACAAAGTGTTCCTTTCTGTCTGCAAGACAAGTGCATGGGCCTTACTTCGCCAGCAGTGTATTTTCAGCTAACAGGACTCAGCTTTTTAAAGTATTGAGTGGAAATCCTTCCCACAAGCCATAGGGACTATGAAATTAGAAGCTGACATGCTGATATTGATGGAAGCTTTGAGCCAGGTTCTATGAATCGTGAACATCCCACCTGCATCCTCCCCACTCCTTCTCTGCACAAAAAAATCTATGCCTGAGGAGTTCCTATTGGTCCTCACTTCTTTGTGGTCTGGCCTCAAGTGGCTCAACCCATCCTTGCTCTGCTCTGCTTGTCTCCTTCCCTTGTCATGCCCCTATATTAAGGGCTCTCCTTTCTGGCCCAACACCAGAAAGAGCTGGCAAGTGCATAGAGGGCATTGGGGATGACAGCTCCACCCCATAAGAAAGCCCACAAGCTTCTTCCTACCCTGCTCTCTTCTGCTTTCCCTAAGATTTCTCTGCCCTTCAAAGGTGTCCCAGAGCCTGGAGCTGACAAGTGTAAACCTTCCCACCAGCTGAATTCCAGGCTTTCACCAAACAGGGGAAGCAGCTCTGCCCAGGGAGAGGCAAAGGCTCAGGAAGTAAGGACTTTGTCAGGATTGAGTGCTGCAGAGTTTCTGAACACTTAGCATCTATTTATCTGGTGTCTTTGAAGTGTCACACTTTTCTCCCTGAGGTTCTCATAAGTAGGCTGTTCAGAAAAAATAATTTTATTTTCAGCATGCATCAGTTAAGATATTTACTAGAAAGCCTTAGATAGTAGAGTCAAAATGTAGTCTACTAATACATCTTATATTGCTATCCTTAAGGTTAATGATCAAAATGGAGTTCAATATAGAATCATAGAATTGTCAGAGTTGGAAGGGACCTTAAAGATCATCTAGTTCCAACCCCTCTGCCTGTCAGGGACACCTCCCAGTAGATCAGGTTGCCCAGGGCACCATCAAACCTTGTTTTGAAAACTTCCAGGGATGAGGCTTCCACAACCTCTCTGGGCAACCTGTTCCACTGTCTGATCACCCTCATAGTGAAGAACTTTCTCCTAATTTCTAATGCAAATCTACCCTCCTCTAGCATACACCCATTTCCCCTGGTTCTATCACTGTCTGACATCCTAAAAAGTCCTTCACTAGCTTTCTTGTAGGCCCCCTTCAGACACTGGAAGGCTACAATAAGGTCTCCTCGGAGCCTTCTCTTCTCCAGACTGAATAAGCCCTACTCTTTCAGTCTGTCCTCATAAGAGAGGTGCTCCAGTCCTCTGATCATTCTCATGGCCCTTCCAGAGAAGGGGACTTGCTCCAGCACTTCCATATCCCTCTTGTAATACCGGCTCCAGAACTGGACACAATATTCCAGGTGGGGTCTCACAAGAGCAGAGTAGAGGGGAGAATCACTTCCCTCGACCTGCTGGCCAATATCCTGATTCCCTCTTAGACAATTTTGCATGAACTGTGTTGCTTTGCTATTATAAAAAACAACAATAAAAATTATAAACCTTCTAAATTCTCACACATTAGAGTCCTTCTTCCCTTAGATATTGGCAATTCCTTTTTCTTCTCTCCAAAAGCGTCTCTGAAATTATCAGCGCAGGTCTGGAGGATCTGCTGTCTATACCCTTCTAGCTCTTCCTCTTTTAATTTCTGTATTGAATGGACATACTGTGAGGCTGCAGGATCTGGTTCACAGTCTCAGTAGGTCAACGGGAAGTTTGCCATCAGTTTTGAAGGGGCTTGATGGCTGACGGAGAAGAGAAGCACAAATGGAGAGAATAAGCAAGGGTGTAAGAAGATAGCCCTGTGTTATTCACATGTTCAAATCACCCCATAGTGTACAGTGATTCCAGTTTGCAGAACTTCTCCTTGCTCTGAATTTAGAGCAGCCACAAATGTATATCAATAGTAGCAGCCAGCATAGCCTAAGTATATCTTCAGGAGTAATATTCCTTAGCTTAGAAAAATCCTCTTTTTTGTTTTATTTTGAACAAGTGTTTCCCAAGATTATTTCCCAACTGGATCATAAAAAAAATCAGTATTGCACCAAAAAGCATCAATCCCTGCTGTTTAGCTCTTATATTCTGAAAGTAAATTTAATTAAATGAATGTTGTCTAATTAAAGAGACCTTCATAACTATAAGATCAAACCTTCAGATGGAAGACACGAAGCTGGGACAACATGAAGCTGTCCTAGGTCAGGCTGTATCTAACTACTGAACATGCATTCTCAAGAAAGGCACTTATGTCAGGAGATGGCTTTTTAAAAAGAAACCATAGCCTGACACTTGAGAAAACCACTGGCCTGTGGAAACTCTTTGTCCTTAACAGGACTAAGAGCAATTTGAAGTCTTGCCAAGATCTTCTCCATCTCCCCCTCCCACCAGTTGCAACATCTCTGCCTTTGGAGCACTGTGATTGACAGCAGTCTTGATTAGAGTTTAGATCTGACCTTGAAGCTGGCCAGTGTTACTGCTCTGACAATTTCCACGGCTCCAGTTTTGTCAGTGTGTAGAGGTATGTCCATCTGTACCGGTGCTCTTTGGCTCCCTCACCTCGTTCTCCTGTCACAAAACCTCTGTAAACCCATCTTAAGCAGACAGCCTCTAAGCTGAGTTGATGTCTATGTCAAAGGAAATAAAATAAATCCAGGAATCTTCCAAGGCGTTTTATAAGGAAGGTAGAAAGTTTTGCACTGTGGTGCTTGACTTCATGTAAATGCATGGATTTTTAAAATTATTATTACAGTTGGATGACATTAAAGATTTTATTAAATGTGACCCACTGAACATGAGGGAATGGCATTTTCATGCCTCAGCAGGGACAAGGAACACCGCTGAGCCAGTGAATAGAAGCCTGATAATGTCATGAGACAAAGAGATTTTCCTAAAGTATACTCTGTAGGAAACCACTGATTAAAGTAAAGTCAGTGCTTTGCAGGAATTTGCCAGCTTCTTTCAAATCTGATAGGAAGTCTCTGAAAGGGTTAGAACTGCTAAAAATTAGCTGAAACTCTCTAAAATTTATGTTTCCAAAATCTATGACTAAGAGAGGTGTTGATGTCCTAATTTGGGAAAAGATTTTGGAAATATCTTTGGAAATCCAGCAAAACAGAAATTCTGCTTTGCATCCATCTGTAACCTCTATGTAGGCAGTCTTAAAATAAATAACATATATTACTGACTTAAAGAAAAAGTTGTCTGAAACGCATTCAGTACTCAGACTCTAGTGAAGTTTTGTTCAAACAAGGAGTATACCATTCATCTTCTACAATCTGAAAAACAATGATATTAGAGCTTAGAATATGCAGTTAACATGTATTTGGAGGGCTAGTTTACTTGTTAAATATAAGCTCTTAGTGGCTTAAGAAAAAAAATACAAATTTTTATGTGCAAGTGATTAGTCAAGTGCCTAAGCAATTCTACAAGAATGAATTGGATGTCATAAATAGTAACTTCATATTCAAAATCTGAATAATATATTTGTACTTGCCATAGAATGTGTTGCTCATCATTGATGTGCAATTCTTAAGTCTATATTTAAAGAAAAGACGAATGATGGGATCTGAGCATTTTTAACAAAAGCAGACATGAGTACCTCCTTTAGGAAAAATGTTAAATCTGCATTGGCTTTTCCAATTTTGCCAGCACCAAAGGGAGGAAAGGAAAAATTGTATGCTTATCACTGAAGTTTTTAAGAAACTGACATTTATCTTTCATCAAATAATAATTCTCTTTGAATATGAGTGTAATCAGGAAAAAAAAAATACTTGTATGCTCAGTGGAAAAAAACCTACCACTTTATGAAACATGGGTAACAAAAGGAATTTGATCAATCCTGTATTAATTATTTCTTTTTCCTGCAAGAACAAAACCTAGGTTAAAAAAAAAGTAAAACTATAAATACCTTTGCTCCACTTCTGCCTCATACCTACAACTCCATTTTCTTCATAGTTGTCAGGACCAGCTCTCTTGCCTCCAGGTATGTCAGTATGGAGGAAGACCTTTTGCTAGTATGGACATTACCAGCCATGGTGTGGTGAGTTAATCTTGGCTAGCTGCCAGATGCCTACCAAACTGCTCTTTCATTCCCCCACCTCAGCAGAACAGGAGGAGAATTTAAGATGAGAAAGGCCATAATGCCATTGCATCTACTGTCCTCAGAGACAAGTTAAATGCCCCCTGCTTTAAAAAGTCAGTAGCAAACACCCTGCAGTGGTAAACATGACGGGTGAAAAAGAAAGGGCAAAGCAAAATCCTAACAGTCAGATAGATGCTGACTTCCATAAGTGACATGCAAAAATTACTTGGTGGTACTGGGCTCCCTAATGTCACTGGCTCAGGACTTTTGTTAGGTCTCTGAAATGTTGCTTAAGCAATGACTGTAGGAGCTAAGGTTAGGCTTCAGAAGGTATAAGTAATTCATCAGGAGAGCTTTATTTTTCAGCTGTCCCTGATCAGTGAAATAACCTTTCAGATCTGCAGAAGAGCCATGGAAATCATAGTAATGGGCTCCTTGATTACACTGAGCAAGTTCTAGCCTGGGTAACTCACACATCACAGTCTCATAATTTAGCATAAGCATTATGGGATTTGAGGATGGGGAAAAATCCTTGAACCATGAATTCTAGAGAACCATGGATTAGGGCTATTCTTTATGTCTTCTATACATTACTAGACATTCTTCTGTGGAACAGAGTTAGACTTGTTATTCTGAATTCAGTGCTTTCCCTTTGACAGATGAAGGGTGAAGCAACGTATTCAACAAATAGTGAAATCACTTTCCTTGCTTTCCAGCCTACTTTTTACTTCAAAAGTTGGCTTTGTAGAAGGATTAGAAAGTTTAAATCCAAATTCTGTCCTTTTCAGTGACACAGCTGTCTCTGAAGTCATGGAAAGTTGTATTCAACATATCTGAAACATAGCATTTCACCAAAGGCTCTTATTCAGTCATTTCCAAAGGAGGCCAATCACAGCCAAACATATGCCCTGGCACTGAGGATGCCTGAATGACTGTCGTTTTCTATGAATGTGCTGGAAACCATCAAAGACTGCAGGGGTGCAGCTGTGCTGTGGTGGAAATAATCCTGTGAGTGTTGGAGTTCAGACGTAGTTCTCAGGCTGGAGTTGTTTCAGGTGGCCATCGTTAATGTGAGGGCTGATTGGTGATGTTGATTGTAAACTCTGAAAGCAACTGAGTCAGCAGGGGCAGAAGAAACTGACACTGCTCAATCGCCCTGGGACACAAGTGCTGCCCAGCCAGCCCAGCCCCTCTCCACAATTCTCCTGGGAAGCCTGTTGTAATGCCCTATCTGGGAATGACTTCCAGCTCGCTTCTGGCCCCTTGGCTTTCTGAGGTGTGTGACATGCTTTGCAGCTCTTCATCATATGAGAATTTTATGATGTAGCTCAAGACACTCAGGATGGCCACCCCTTGTAGGCTAAGAATGGTGCTTTGAGGTCGGTTCATTAACTGGTGCAATAGCCAGCAGAGCGTTGGAGATTTCATTAGACAGTCAACAGCTGGCACACAAATTTAAGACACAAACAATTCACTAGAACAGGCTGGATTCTTTGCAGCCAGCAGTCTGACGAAAAAGCAACTCCTTTTTGTTTTTCTAGAGTGTGTGCAAGCAGCAACATTTATATGGAAATTCCTTTGATACTGAAATGAGTTCTACAAATAGCTCTTGTGGAAGCAGAGAGTGGGTGAAGTCCGGTCTCACCAGTTTCATGGATTGGTCTAGTGATATTTCTTCAGATCTCAGTGTCAGGAAAGAGGTGGATTCTCTGTTGTTGAGTTAAACTGGTCCAATGAAAAGGTGATATTTTCCAGGGGAAAAAAAAATGGACACATTTCTGATATGAGTAATAAAAAGCCAATCTTCATTGTAAAATTAGTTTTTCTCCTTTAAGTGACTCCAGAAAGCAAATGATGCTACTCCCAGCTTTGTCTATTTTTTTCCTAGGCACCCTCTCCAGCATGAATGATATGTTATTGGAAAGAACAGATAAGGTAGGGCTTAGATGTTCTTTGAGTGTCCTGTGGTTGCTAGCAGGTAAGCAGACAATTCCAGTGGCAGGAAAGATTATTTGCACATACATAATCCCTTAGACATAAGCTATTGACTAAGGGCTAAGATTGGATCTAGCTACATCTAGGTTCCTCTCTGAGAAGGAGTTTAGAAAAAAAGGGGGTCCTTTCTGAACCTCTTGACTCAATGGAAGGGTCTTCCTGACAGTTTTGTCTATCCCTGTTCTTTACGTAGTAAATCACAGAATCATTATGGTTGGAAAGGACCCCCA
>VWZX01008620.1:5226-17386 GCA_013399015.1 Galbula dea | reverse complement strand
TTTCATCATCATGCTGCAACTCAACACAGTCATAACACTCTACACCAGAGAGAAATTATAGTGAAAAAAAATTAAGGTGTCTATAGGGTGAAACAGGTAATCAAAAAGCGTACATTACCATACTTTGCAGCAACGCTAAAAACCTAACTGGAATGTTCAATTCCTACCATTAAAATAAAGCAAGTGGCAAAAGGTTCTAGAGAAAACATTAAGACATCAGTCCTAAACACACACAACTAAATACATAGGAATTGAAGGCAAGAAAATAAAAAAGCATGCATAAAAAACATGTCATAGAATTATGTCACAATTCTATTTTAAAACCCCTAATCACCTTATAAAATAAGACATCAAGATCAGTTCTTCCACAGTTTTGTCACAGATGCTCAAAAATAAAATATGCCCGCTAAACTGGTGTAACATTTTGATTGCCTGTTAACTTGGTTCAGTTTCATTTCTCAAATCACACTTCGCAAACTTTCTTGTTTATGCTCTTAGAACCCAGATTATGCTCAAGAACTCAGCTGCAATCTCAATCAGAAAAGAACAGGACAAGTTTAGAGAATGTAAGAAAACCAGAAGAGAAAAAGCAGAAAAACAAAGTTGACATTTCTGGTAGAGCAAATAAGAGGCAATATATACAAACTAAAATCCAAAGACTTGTAGAAGAAATCTATGCTGAAAGATGAAGATCTATGCAGGGTTCTAATAGCATAAACAAGAGAGTCTGCGAAGTGTGATTTGAGAAATGAAACTGAACCAAGTTAACAGGCAATCAAAATGTTACACCAGTTTAGCAGGCATATTCTCAAATGAAGGTGGAGACTGCTATCTTCAGAAGATCAGGGAGAAACACATCAAGTCTTTGCGGCCGTATCACACAAGTAGCTTTGGGAAGAGTTAAATCTGTCACGCTACTGCAAAGCAAAGCACGGAAATGCAGTAACGCCCTCTATCTAGTGACAAACATGATGTGCTTTACATTAGATCTTCTCCTCTGTTGCCAGCAAATCCAAGAAAAACATAGCGTTTGGCCACCTTGTCCTAAGAACAATTTTGAACTGTAGCTTACAGACAAGGCTAAATATTGAGGGCAAAAGTAACAAAATAAGAGAACGCTATTCCACTTCATCTCTGAATGTCAAAAATCTGCTATTTATTGTAGTCAAAAAGACACAGACACAGTCTAACATACTTGATATATATACTTACACCAAATAAACTACAGTAGTCTTTTATGTTTAAATACAAAGTACTGTGTCTTGAAGAACTAAAATAGGAAACAGCACATGAACTAATAAAGAACTGGAGTACCACAAAATCACTTTTTACCCTGGCCATAAATATTTGTTCTTCCTTATTTTTCATTAATATTACTCCTTCCTTCCTTGCACTTCTCTACATTTACTAAAACCTTGAAAAATGTGAAGTAATTTAAAACTAGGAAACTGTGTTCACAAGGGGCACTGGAGTCCTAAAATCAATTTTCCACTCATAACCTAAATTTTCCAGCTGTGCCCGCGAGTGTTGTATTCAGAAAATGTTAAGAGAATAGAGATTATTTTCAGGTTCAAATTCTGACTGCTAAATTCCCTAATGTACCTGCCAAACTTGAGTACAACAGGGCTTTTTCAGAGCAACTGAAATACTATCCTTCTTGTGGTATAATTTAAAGCAAAGAGATAAAATACATTTAAAAACTTTTCACATCAGAAGAACTCAAAACAGAAGTTAATGCAAGTACACTTTATACACTTTATCACATCTCCCTTGCTTTTTACATAGGAAAAGAAAGTTACATTGTGGCACAGCAGAGGAATCTGCATTAGATGAAAAGCATCTTCAGATACGTTTCTGTATTTGATACAGCATCATTTATCTGTAGAGAACACCAAGAATATTCAAATACAGAAATCATATGCAAAACCATACACAAACATATGCATGCTTGAAGTTCTAGCCTTCTAGGGCTAAAATACTATAAGAAGAATTGTAAAGCAACATTTATCTCCATACAATATATTAGAGGTTTTCAGTACCTTGTACAAGCTAGGTATTCTAAAAAACTATTCCTAACAGCTGAAAATGAAATTCAGAAAAACATAAACTGTTTAGTAACAGGAGCTACCAGTTACCAATAATGTCACAAGCCTCATCTTTTAACTAAGGACAACCCATTAGTTTCTTTAAGATCATCTGTTTGATTACTAAAAAATGTCAAGCCATAAAATTTAAAGAAAATGTTATTCTTTTATAGAACCTACACAAGGAGGAATATTTTTATACAGTACTGCTAAACTGGATCTCCTATTGCTGACAGTAAAGCTTAAAAAAAACCCCACCATATTTTAACACTTTTCTGTGTAATTGTTCCCTTGCTTTTACAGAGTGCCTTGGTTAGGCAGCACATCCAGGTGTCATAGAAGTGCTACTTAATACTTCTATGAAACTAAGCAAACTCTGTTTACAAAACTAATGAATTTCAAAAATTACAAAAATACAAAGTATTCCAAACATAACGTGCTCCGTAGAAACTCAGGAGTTTAGCATCTAAAGTCTCTGAAGAGCTTGCTTTTTCTCAAGAGCTTGGAGACTGAGCGCAATTACCTTTTCCATGACTAAACCCAGTTGCTGCATGCCACTGTGGAGTGCTAAACTTGAGAACTAAAATCAAGGAGGACTTGAATGAAGAGGTGGGACAAATCCAAGAAGAAGACAAGAGCAGAAACTGAGATTAGAGGACATAGGTTGTTGACAAGAAACAATGTTCTGATTTATACCAGATGAAGCAAGGATCCTATGGAGAACAGCTAGGCCTGCAGAAGAAGTTAATGTTACACATAAAGTCAAGAAAATAAAATTAAAACTAATTAATGAAATTGCAGGTTTGAGTGTTTTGGTTGTGATTCGAACAATCATTTATGGATTTTTATGTAATTTTAATATTCAGATATTGCTTCAATCTAAGAAGAAAAGGAATTAATAGCATCTCAAAGCCTGTGGGCAATTTTTCTGATAAATCCCCTAACTTAAGAAATTGAAAACTTAAGACTTAAAGAAAACATAGTATATCAGCAGGTGAAATTTCAAATCATTATGTTAGACATGGGACATGAAGCAGTAACACAGTTCAAACTTGAATGAAGCATCTTACAAAAAATTTTGAAAACAAAACATGGGGAACTACCAGTTTCACTAGCTGTAACAAAGTGAATAAAAACAATGCTAGCAAAATTATTTGTCAAACCAAGAACCTCCCATGGAATTGAAACAAACCAACTTGTTCCAATCAGAAGTCACTATCCTTCATGCAGATTTTCCTGCTGTTACTAAGTAGGCAAGAAAAAAGAACAAAGAAACAAAAAACAAACAAATAAACCCCCTCCATACATATACACAAAACGAAGAAATAAATGCACACCCACACCAAAAAAAAACCCACTAACAACCAAACACCACACCACTAAACACGTCACAAGCAGATTTTGGGGTAAGCCAGGTAACTCCATAACAGGAGTCAACAAGTGCATAGAGGACTCCAAAGATGGTTTTCTTTCTCTTAGAACAATGGCTGACACACAGGAGGGTTGTGCTGCCATTCAGCGAGACCTAGACAGGCTGGAGAGTTGGGCAGGGGGAAACTGAATGAAATTCAAGAAGGCCAACTGTCGAGTTCTGCACCTGCGAAAGACCAACCCCATGTATTACAGTGTAGGTTGGGGACTGCCCTGTTGGAGAGCAGTGAAAGGGAGAGGGACCTGGGGGTCCTGGTGGATGGAAGGATGACCATGAGCCAGCAGCGTGCTCTTGTGGCCAAGAGGGCCAATGGGATTCTGTGGTGGATTAGAAGGGGTGTGGTTAGTAGGTCAAGAGAGGTTCTTATCCCCTTTTACTCTGTCCTGGTGAGGCTGCATGTGGAATATTGTGTCCAGTTCTGGGTCCCTCAGTTGAAGAAGGATAGGGAACTGCTGGAAAGAGTCCAGCACAGAGCCACAAAGATGATGAAGGGGCTGGAACATCTTCCTTATGAGGAAAGGCTGAGGAAGCTAGGTCTCTTCAACTTGGAGGAGACTAAGGGGTCACCTCATCTATGCTTTTAAATATGTGAAGGATGAGTGTCAGTAGGATGGGGTCAGGCTCTTCTCAGTGAAGCCCAGTGACAAGACATGGGGCAATGGTTGTAAGCTGAAGCATAGGAGGTTCCATGTGAATACAAGAAAAATTTTTTTCCCAGTGAAGATGACTGAGCACTGGAACAGACTGCCCAGAGAGGTTGTGGAATCTCCTTCTCCAGAGATATTCAAGATCCGTCTGGACATGCTTCTGTGTGACCTGGTCTAGGGAATCCTGCTGTGGCAGGGGGTTTGGACTAGATGATCTTTTGAGGTCCCTTCCTGTTCCTAACATTCTGTGATTCTGTGATTCAAACCATTACAGGTTCCACCACTAAGCTCACCAAAGGATTTGACACGAAGGAATGTTAACTTTATGCTTTGCCTTCCAAAGTTAATACAAAACAGTCAGTCAGCTTTGTGACATTGTAGACATTATCAAGAAATGTTACTACAATTATCAGAAGGCATTAGTAAGAGGACTGATATGGGCTACAGACACCAAGTTTGGACCCACGCCAAATATTTTAGCTCTGAAAGCAGCAGGGGCCTCTTTTTTTCATTTCCGATTTTAGACCCTGAAATAAAGTGACAACATTAAGAGAAGCAGAGACAGAAGTAAAGGTTAACCCTTTCAAGAAAGCTTTCACTGTAATTTCACATTAAAAATAAAATTAAAATTAAAAATATCACAGAATGTCCTGAGTTGGAAGGGACCCATAAGGATCATCGAGTGCAAGTCCTATAGGCACAGGACAACCCCAAAGTCACACTGTGTGCGTAAGTGCATTGGCCAAGTGCCTCTTAAACTCTGTGAGAGTTGGGGCCATGATAGCCTCCCTGTAGAGCCTATTCCAGTGCTCCACGACTCTCTGGGTAAAGAACCTTTTCCTAACATCCAGCCTAAACCTCCCCCAGCACAGCTTTATGCCACTACCCCGGGTCCTGTCACTGGTCGCCAGAGAGAAGAGGTCAGCACCCACCCTTCTCTCTCTGGTGAGTAGGTTATACACAGCGATGAGGTCTCCCCTCAGTCTCCTCTTCACCAAGTGACTTCAGCCTTTCCTCATAAGTTTTCCCCTCCAAGCCCTTCACCATCCCTGTGGCCCTCCTCTGGATGCTTTCCAACAACTTGATATCCTTCTTGTATTGTGGAGCCCAAAACTGCCCACAATGCTTCAGGTGGGACCGCACTAGTGTCGAGTAAAGTGGGACTAGCACCTCTCTCAATCAGCTAGCAATGGAGTGCTTGATGCACCCCAGGATCCTGTTAGCCTTTTTGGCTGCCAGTGCACACTGTTGCACACAATTTATCGTCAACCAAAACTCCCAGATCCTTCTCTGCAGTGCTGCTCTCCAGCTTCTCATTCCCCAGTCAGTAAGTTGTTTTCGGATTGCCCCTTCCCAAGAGCAGAACCCAGCACTTGCCTTTCTTAAAACTTCATATGATTTGTGACCACCCAGTCCTCTAATCTATCTAGATCCCTCTGCAGTGCCTCCCTGCCTTCAATGGAGTCAGCAGCACCTCCCAGCTTAGTATCATCTGCAAATTTACTTAACAGGCCTTCTAGTCCTAGATCCAAGTCACTTATAAAGATGTTGACCAGAAACAGCCCTAAGATGGATCCCTGTGGGACCCCACTGGTCACCTGTCGCCAGCCCGATGTAGCTCCCTTTACTATAACCCTTTGAGCTCAACCCCTCAGCCAGTTGTGTACCCACCTCATGATGTTCTTATCAAGCTGTATACTTGACATTTTGTTAGTAGGATGCTGTGGGAGACAGTATCAAAAGCTTTATTGAAGTCCAAGAAGGTGACATCAACTGATTTCCCTTGGTCAACTAGATAGATAATCTTGTCATAAGAGGAAATCAAGTTTGGCAAGTATGACTTCCCTTTCATAAACCCAGGCTGGCTATGACCAATGGCAGCGTTGTCTGTCAGATGCTTTTCCATACCTCCCAGAAAAATCTTCTTCATAATTTTACCAGGCACAGAAGTGAGACTGACAGGCCTGTAGTTACCAGGGTCATTTCTGTTGCCCTTCTTGAAAACTGGAACAACGGTTGCCCACTTCCACTCAGTTGGGACCTCCCCAGATTCCTAAGAGCACTGAAAAATCTTAAAGGAGGACTCGCTGTGACGTCTGCCAGCTCTTTAAGAACCCTTGGGTGGATCCTATTAGGCTCCGTAGACTTATATGGATCCAGTTGGAGAAGCAAGTCTCACACTAGTTCAGGGTCAATTAGAGCATTAACAGACTCCCTGCCATTGGTCACTGGCTCATAGCGCTGGGTGCTCCAGATCCCATCCTCTATGTTAAAGACAGTGGCAAAGAATGCCTTTTATATGTGATACATCTGACACAAACCCTTTTAGAGAACCAGGCAAACATGTAACAATGCATGAATGCCTGGAAAACAGAGGTGAATTAACTTGATCAAGGGATTGCATACCCTATTAGGCCTGCAGAAGTGGCAGCTAATGACAAGAGGAAAAGCGTTCTTCACATCAGTATCCCTTCTCTCAGAAGGCTGGTTCTTCAATTCCTAAAGGCAGCTATCACTGTCTATCATTATTTAAGTAAAGAAAACACCTACACTAACCTGCATATCCTTCCCTCTACAACAAAAAAAGATTTTAAATGTCCTGTCTCCTGTACCAGTGTCTAGAATGACTTTAAAATAAAAATGGCTCTATCAGGAAAAAAAAATTGTAATTTATTGAGACTATACAAAATTCAGGGATTTTTTTAGATTATATATCTATGTATAGTGCTCATGCAAACACCTCATAAAAGGAAACAGCAAGTGTCACAATTTAAGAAGTTCTGAGCATTACTTTGCAGATGCAACCCCTAAAGAAACAACGTATTAGATAGGACTAGACACAGCTACTAAGTGGAAGATGAATGCAGCATGCAGTCACATAGCAATTTTCACACAATGCTGGAAGACGTATGTCCCACCTTTTTCTCAACTGATTAATCTGAACCTACTGGAAACTGCAGTTTTATTGGGTTTTTTTAACCCTTCTCTGATTCCACACTCTGCATAGACCTTTTCTTACACACAGACAGTGACACATATCAGAGCTGTTTCACAAGTACACAACTCCTCTTGCATACTATAAATCCATTGCCACCAGTACAGGAACACCATGCAGAGATAACAGATCAGATTACTCTTGCCTTGTGGGAGGATGAATGCTGTTGTACACAGCATTCAAATCAATGAAAAATATTAATAACTGTTTCAGAACCTCATCTGTATGACTGAATTTTCCATCCTTTTTCTTCAGCGTGCAACAAAGACCAAAGTCTAACTAATATTCTCCAGCTTTTATTCCTCAGCAAACCACCCCAAGAACACATTCCCAAGCATGAACTGCATCCACAGAAGATACAATTACAGTCTCCCTATTACCTTTCCTTTCCTATAGCATGTGGCTTCCCAGCTGACTCTTCTACATCACGTATCAATTTTCAGTATTTCAGGAAGAAGTTTTTTATGGACCCTCCAACTCCAAAGAAACTGCACCTGCTTAGGAGTCACAAACACAGCCATTTTTCCTCAGAAAGTCTTTCCTTTATGTCTGATTTCTCAGAATTAATTTCTAGGTGAGCCAATAAGCAAGCACTTGGAAAAACATGTAAGATTTTGCTTTTTGCAAAGGTCTGGACACCTTATGTACCAAACTTCAAAACTTTATCCCACAAAAGCCAACGACTTTCCTGTACTAGTGGTGGAAGAATCAGTAGTCAAGGCCACTTACTGACAGTGCGTCCCTTCCTGGTGATGGGAGAAGGAGTAGCCTGTCAAGCCACCCTCTGTGACAGCTAAATCCTGAAGTCTTCAGTCTGTCCCCCACCAAGAGAGAAATATTCCTCACATAGCTTTTTATATCCTAATTTTAAACATCCCTACCTTCCAGTTGACGTTTAGCATGATTTGGGTGGAGAGTTGAGTAACAGTCATAAAGGCATTGAGAAGTGTCAGTTTTGATATTAAACTCACCATTAACCAAGCAAAGGTCTCAGTTCGCTCACTCTAGCTTTCAGAATCTGTTTTGAACCTGCATGTTCTGTTATTTCACCTTTGCTTCTTTAGTTTAAGCCAAAACAGGGCCATCTTAACTTCACAAGACTCCATACTTCAGCCACCTGGCAGGTCAGCTTAGCAGATTTCATTTAAAGACGTAACCAAATTACATTTTTTTGGTGGTTAAGCATCTCAAGCCTTCTCAAAGAGCACGCTACATAGGCCTTGTTTTCTGTGTGCAGGCCATAATGCCACACCCTTACCATCTTTTCTAGAAACGTATGGAGTCATTGAAAACTGATTCCTCAGTTCCACCAAAATAGCAACGCTCCATTTTCACTACATTTTCATTTACACTGCTTGTTTCCATTTCTACAGCAATGAGTTTGAATTTTGCTATTAAATTCTTTTTACCTCATCTCCCCTCAAATCAATTCTTGAAGTCCAGGTTTAAAAAAACTTTAATTGAAATTTTCTGTATTGGCTATAATCCTATTTTAGCAATCTTAATGCAATGCAGTCATCCTGAATTTTAAGAAGCTTTAGATCCCTGTGAAAATCTTTCAGACTTTACAAAAAAACATAACTACAGACAAGAACACAAATAAACACAGCATTTTCTCTGACATCTGGGATGCTTCATGGATAGCTGATTTCTCTGTTGTTGGTCAATTTCTTTGCAATTCTAATTAAAGAAGCTCATGTAATTACCCCAAGATTTACAAGATGCTGCTTACCAGCCACTTAGAGGCAGAACTGAAATTAGCAAAACAAAAAGGGAAGGCACAAAGCATCTGTTTGACAAAAAGAAAGGTTCATCAGCTTTGCAAGGAAGACTGAAACTGGTTGTATCTGGCAGCAAGATTTCTCCCACATTCCCATATCCTTCCTACAGATTGAAGGAAATATGTGTTAACTGTACTCACCACCATGTGGGTTTGGAGTCTGGTTTAAGGCAGTGTAAAACACACTGCTTGGACAAACACTAGATAAATTCACGGAAGAAAGATGAAATATCACAGGCTGTTAGCAGAATGCAATCAAGAACCATGATGAAGAATTTGCAAGAAGTAGTTTCCTTTTTGTTTTAACTTATTTTCAAGACAGACCTATTTCAATTGACACTAAATAATACTTAGCATTTTTAGAAATTAAAAGAAATGGTCTATTTTCTCCTTAGTGAAGAAAAACAAATAAAATGTGTTCTTCATAACCACAGCTTCAGAATCTGCTCACCAAAAACGAAGAGATACTACAGATTCCAAAGCTTTTATTCTTCTATTAATACAACCAATACACGTAACTAGACATAAAGGAAGAGTACATAGGAGCAAGATGAAATAGATGTACGTTTTCAGAGTACAACAAATTCAGTTTCTCTCTTAGAAGCCGGAGCACCAGAAAAACCTTCCACATACCAACCCAAAACAAGATTTATCCAAGTCTACATATTTACTCAAGGCTTACATTTTTGAGGTTCAGTTCAAGCTGCTTCCTGGCTTTTTTTTTTTAAACACAGCATGATGGTGCACAGCATTAAACACAACTATATGAGGTTCTCGTCTAAAGGAAATGGTTTCTGTGTCCTGAAAATCAAGCTTTGAAGCAAACTGTGTACAAATAGGAAAAAAAAAAACAAAACAGCACTTGCACCAATGTGATTTTTAATTTAAGCATGTGGTGTCTCCCATTACATGACTGGTTTCATTTAAATGCACCTTCACTTACAAAGGCACACAGCTTTTAGCAGATTTACCTGCTTTTATCATTTCTGCTTCTAACTAAAATAAATGACAGTCACATGAAGTGAAGTTTGCTGACCTTTCATTGAAGATCAGAGGTATCTCAAAACAGTGTTACCTATCGTGGCTGTGTTTTTCTTAAGTCCCTTTCAGAATATTCTCAATAGCTTTTAAAGGAAAACAACAGCTACATGAAAAAGAAGTGTGAACAAAACATACATGGATTACTCTCACAAAACAGGAAAACATAATGGCAGAATTTAATGGGTTTTTTTAATGGTAAGAACATATATTACTACTGTAAAACAAGCAACTCCTTATTTTGGGAGGCACTACCTAAAGCAAATTTCAGCCAACCAGACAACTCAAGAGATTTATCTAATCAGTATTTACTAACAAGAAATAAACAGGGGCTACTCCTCATCACACGTTAAATTACCTGCTTTCCAACTCACAAATTCATCATACTAGCCTCTGGGCTAGTTTTATGGACAACCAATAAAGATAAAAACAGAGCAACAGAAGAATGTAACAGGAGCTAGAGAGTAATACGAAGGCCGATTCAGTTAAGGGTCTAATGAATACAACTTGAGCATAAACAGGATTTCTCCCCCTCTATCCTTCTCTTGATGACAGTAGGTCAACTTGAACACTTTTGAACACTGGCTATTTTTCTCCACCCTAGGACTAGATTCTAATGACATTCATGATATACACGTCTTTAAAAACAATTTATTACTGCATGCACTCATGTGTGAATTGATCTTTCTGGTACTTCCCTATACGGCTTTTAATATTCTTAACTGACAACATAAGCATATGCAGCAGTAAGCAAGTATTCTGTGAAATATTATTGGTATTCATTCTGGATTACTTTGTTAAACTTTCAGACTATTAAAAAAAAATCCACAACCACCTCAAAAATAACATTTGCAAAACTCAAGAATAGGCCTTCATCTTAAGCTTTAAGTTATCCCTTAATCAGAGCAGACTGCTGTTTCTTTCTTGTCAAAGGGCAGAAATCCAGTTTACACTAGTCAATGGATTACAGCAGGTTTAGCAGGAGGAAATCTGGTTTCGCTGTGAAGATCTACCCCTCAAAACATTTTAATCCACTCCTTCAAAGGCAGACCCAACCTGCAGCAGAGATTCTCCTTCCCACTTTATACCATCAATTAATAGAAAAGGTGTAGGATTTAAGGACTGAACAAAATCTCAGAATCTGTTTATGAAAGTTATTCTCTTTCTGCAGGCAAATGCTATATCACAGAAAGTCAAATAAAAGCTAATGGATTCTTAAAAGAGATCCCAGATGGTTTTAAGACTTCTCTGTGCTATGTAGCATGGGCTATAGATTCTATTTGTCTTCATCTGTCTAATAAAAATAGTCCCAGCTGATAGGCAAGCACCAAGTTGAAAGCACCAATTATAAAGGACACCCGCCTGAAAAGTTCAGCGCTGTGTAAGTTCAGCGCATTGTAAACATTCTAAGTGGGTTTACATTACTCAGTAACAAGGACCCCCAATGCAAGGAGGCTTTCCTCTTCACCTCCTCCCATTGAAACACTGCGGATGTAAAGGAAAACAAAAGAAAGGAAGTACATTCATAGCTGAGAGCGACTTGAGCAAAAGGGCTTTCTAAACAATGAGCCAGAAAGATGCAGTTTGAGGTGGTGCTCCATTTTGATGAAATAATAAAAAAGTAACTACACCCTCTACTCCATTATCGCCACATGCTCTTTAATAATACGGTTTCCACGAAGCAAATAAAAAAATTAAATAAATAGAGGTTTCAACACACTATCCAAAAGGGTTATGCCTTGAGTTCAAAGAGTAGTGTGGGGCTATCGGTTGGACTAGATGATCTTGAGGGTCCTTTCCAACCGTAATGATTCTGTGATTTTCTTGAGTTTAGAAACGCCAACAGAGAAGTCATGCGAAAGCCGACTGAAAACGGCAAAGTTCTTGACTCGCCTTTCTACTTAAGTGTGCCGCAAACGCCCAGAAAGCCTTAAAAGCAGGCGAAACTTTCTCCCTCAGGTAATGGCCGGCCGCTCCCCATCTTTTGAGCGCTGCGAACGGGCAGAATGAGCCCGCACCGCTACTGCCGCTCCACCCGCCCCGCCGGCTCCCCGCCAAAAGCCCAGGCGCGGCGAAGAGCCCTCTCAGCGCCCAACGCCGCCGCCGCCGCCGCCGCTCGCCGGCCACCTGCCTGCCGGGGTCACGGTCGAGCTGTTTCAGGGCTTGGGGGAGCCCCCCACAGGT
>VWZX01008619.1:20807-46369 GCA_013399015.1 Galbula dea | reverse complement strand
GTTGGCTCTGAAACCGCACTGACCTTCAGGTAAAATTTCTTCTGCTATAGCGGGTGTTATAGGAGTATTCTTGCCAGGATTTTGCCAGCAATGGAGAGCAGAGTAATACCATGGTAATTTGAGCAGTCTGATTTAGTACCTTTCTTTTTATACAAAGTGATGACGACTGCATCACGAAGGTCTGATGGTAGTTCGCCTGGTTCCCAGCAGCGCACCACAAACTCATGAAATTTAGCATGGAGTGCAAGACCCCCATGTTTCCAGACTTCGTGTGCAATTCCATCAACCCCACCTGCCTTGCTTATTTTCACCTGCTGTATGGCCTTGAGGGTTTCTCCTAAAGTGGGGGCAGTATCCAATTCGTATTTCACTGGTTGTTGTGTGATGGACTGAATTGCTGAGTCTTATAAATATTAGGTAAGCAATATACCAGTTATGTTACAGCTCAAATAAATTTAAACAATTTAAAAGACACCAAATATAATTACACTTATATATCAAGAGTAGAAATTAAAGTACCAGAGAGCTTATTGTGATAAATAATTCCCAAATTTTCTAGATATTAAGAACTGGGCTCGGCAGATGCAGAAAGATTAGTTATTTCATTATCAGAAATGTTAAAATATTTAAGGTGGGATGATATTTCATAAGATCTAGACTTTCTGTCGTTCTGTAGAGGTATTACTCATCCACAAACAAACCTTAAGCTGTGCATGGCTCTAAAGTGTCCTCAACTCACACTACAGTCAAGGAACTTCACATTCACAGAATCACAGAATCATTACGGTTGGAAAGGACCCTCAAGATCATCTAGTCCAACCGACAGCCCTACACTACTCTTATCCCTAAATCATCCCCTGAAGAAACACATCCAACCGCTTCTTAAAAAACTCCAGGGATGGTGACTCCACCACCTCCCTGGGCAGCCTATTTCAATATCTCACCACTCTTTCAGTAAAGAAATTCTTCCTAATATCTAATCTAAACCTACCCTGGCACAACTTAAGCCCATTCCCTCTAGTCCTGTCACTAGTCACAAGGGAGAAAAGGCCAACACCCACCTTCCTAGAATGACCTTTCAAGTAGCTGAAGAGAGCGATAAGATCTCCCCTCAGCCTCCTCTTCTCTAGGCTAAACAACCCCAGCTCCCTAAGCCTCTTCTAATAAGGTAAGGCCTGTTCTCCAGACTCCTGATTAGCTTAGTTGCCCTTCTCTGCACCTTCTCTAGTAGCTCAATGTTCTTCCTATACTGTGGTGCCCAGAACCGCACACAGTACTCAAGGTGTGGCCTCACCAGTGCCGAGTACAGTGGCAAGATCACCTCCCTGCTCCTGCTGGTCACACTATTCCTGATACAAGCCAGGATGCCATTGGCCTTCTTAGCCACCTGGGCACACTGCTGGCTCATGTTCAGCCGGCTGTCAATCAGCACCCCCAGGTCCTTCTCTGCTGGGGAGCTCTCCAGCCACTCCTTCCCGAGCTGGTAGCGCTGCTAGGGGTTGTTATGACCAAAATGAAGGACTCTACATTTAGCCTTATTAAAACTCATAGCATTGGCCTCTGCCCATCGATCCAGCCTGTCTAGGTCCCTCTGCAGAGCCTGCCTACCCTCAAGCAGATCGACACTCCCACCCAGCTTAGTGTCATCTGCAGACTTACTAAGGGTGCACTCTATCCCCTCATCCAAGTCATCAATAAAGATGTTGAACAGGAGGGGCCTCAGCACTGACCCCTGAGGGACATTGCTCGTGACTGGCTGCCAACCAGACTTGACTCCATTGAGCACAACCCTCTGGACTCGGCCATCCAACCAATTTTTGATCCAGCCAAGGGTGTGCTCATCCAAGCCACGAGCAACCAGCTTCTTTAGGAGAATGCTGTGGGAAACTGTGTCAAACACCTTGCTAAAGTCAAGGTAGACAACCTAATAAGTGAGTCACCCCATCAAAGAAGGAGATAAGGTTAGTTAGACAGGACCTGCCTTTTGTGAAGCCATGCTGACTGGACCCGATCCCCTGGCTGCTGAGAAGTACAGAAGTGTACTCAGGATGATCTGCTCCATCAGCTTTCCTGGCACAGAAGTCAGACTAACAGGCCTGTAATTACCAAGATCATCCTTCCTTCCCTTCTTATATATAGGGGTAACATTGGCTGATTTCCAGTCTGCTGGTACCTCCCCAGTCAGCAAGGACTTTTGAAAAATGATGGAAAGTGGCTTGGTGAGCACCTCCACCAGCTCCTTCAGCACTCTTGGGTACAGCCCATCCGGCCCCATGGATTTGTGTTAATCCAGGTGATGCAGCAGGTCACTGACCATCTCCTCTTGGACTAGGGGGAGTCACACTTTTCCCTAACCATATTCCCCAAATTTGGGAAAGGATTCTCTAAACAGACTTGGACTTCCATGTATAAAATACAAGACTCAGTCCTAGTTAGAAGAAAAAAACATTAATAGGCAACCTTCTATGTACTGCAAAGAAGATATCTGGGAGACTTCTGTTCAGTGAATGTTTCAACATGACAAAAAGTCTGCAAGGTCTTAATAAATACAGAGAAAACCACATTTGGATCTCTACTTGCAGACTAAAATAAATCTGTTAAAAAATTAAAGAAAGTAAAAAAAATATATATTCCTTAGAAGTCAGCCACAAAAGATCCTATCAACTACCAGAATTATCAAGAATATTCATTCTTTTAAACCTACCCAAGCACAGTAATGAGCTTTATATTTTTGTCCTTTAAAGAAATGCAACATTTTAAGCTACCAGTAGTAACCTGGGGTTTTTTTGTTTGATTGGTTTTGGTTTTGGGGGGGTTTTTTTTATGTGTCATATTTCTGTTAAAAAACCCAACCAACCAACAAAATTTATCTAAGGTAACGTTAGGTTTTGCCAAAGCAAAGCAATGCATTTCATTCTGACCATATGAAATCAAAGTTCTAGAAAGAGAAGCATTTTAGTTAGGTTTTAGAGTCTTATGTGTATATGGAAGATATAAATACATATTTTCCAAATATATGCACACTATGACATAAACATGCACAATTTTTCCTTTTGAAATAACAGGATTTTTAGAAGTATGTGTAAATCCTCTCTCAGACAATATTCCTACTATCTGGATGGCCAGAGAAGTTGTGAAAACAGAAAGCAACTAGCTTTGGAATCATGCTTAGTCTTAGCTTTTAAGGACATTCAGAAAATAGATACTCTTATTCACGTGTACAACCTAGGAGTGACTCATGCATTTTAAATATTAAAAACAAAAATTATGTCTTACTTAGGACTTGAATGCATTTGTTCTAATGATAAAAAGGACCATCACTGTCTTTTAATCTTGATTCTGATTATTACAGGGTTTTGTACATAAAAATTCTTGATGAACAAGTTAATGCATTAAATAGAAGACAGTTAAGAATATTTCTCTCACTTTAAAATACTGAATAAAAAGTACAGACCCCAGAGTTTTGGGGGGGTTTTTTAATAAGCTTTAAATTTGTAGTGGCCATGTGTGTCAGTTTGTGTTTACTGTATCTGCCAGCAAGAGACAGTGACCACTTACAGTGATTACAAGGTGCACCAAATGCAGTATGTATGTCGCTTCTCCACAAGAGTTTGTTGGCTGCTTTGATCGACTTCTTTTGGATTACACCACAATCACCTTATTCCACTTTAGCTACTCTTCCACTCTCACTCCAGGGGTTCAGATGTCATTGCTCTATACCTTAACAGATGAAATCAGTTTTCCATCCGTTAAATCCTCTTCCTGGGAAGATGAATCTACTCATTGATTTTGACCAAAGACTGGTTATTAAAAAGGGTAGAAGAGAGTTCTGACCTTTCAAATAATCATATTAAGGTGGTTATTTTCTCATTATTAAGTAATCATGAAAGAAATACATTAAGCAAGAGTTTAGTTCACGGGCTGTTTTGCTAGCTTCTAAAAACTGTTGTGCAGTGACAGCTAACCTAGATTCCATTTCTGCATTTTCCTCTGAACCACAAGGGAAGCTAAAATGCATTTTCACATTGAATTTTGCCTAAAGGCTCTCAGTAAAATTTAATTTTCTTACTGCATTGATTTTTCCATTATAAGTTGTAACAGTCTAATGATATAAGATTTTACTGTCGAGAAAAAGGGATGTGAATGATTTAGCAACAGTAACTGCAAGTGCTAGAGGATTTATTCTCATTTTCTTAAGAACCTTCCATTTGTCTTTTTGATGGGCAGTTGCTGCAAAAGTATATGTAACATCACCATCCATTGGATGGCCTGAAGATAATTCTTTAGTCTGTTTCCTAAGGGCAATATGTGATCCCGTTTCCTCAAAAACCTCTTCCTGCACCACTGAAGTCTAAAAATCAAAATGAAGCTTTCTAAATTTAGAGCTGAAAATGGTGCTTAAAAATTAATAGGCCACATGGAAACAATGCAATTGGGAGACCCAAAAAGCACAACAGTTTCTGTCTTGCAGGCTCATTACACTCACTGAAAACTGACATCCTTATTACCGCAAATACTTCAACTTTGTCATGTTTCTTCCTTATTCCAGACAAAGAATACATCAAAGAAATATGACATATTCCTTGCAAAAAGAAAACTTTCAGAGTGACTCTTTCCTTCAAAACAATTGTATCATCACCAAAGCTGTAGAAATCATGTCTGAAAACAACTGGTGTGATTGACTACGAAACATAAAGGCAGTGTCAGAGCCAAATACAGCAGAAGTTTGCAAGTCCCTGTATACAGCTAGAAGAGATTTTCTTATTTATTTCACTTTATCAAGAATTTGATAGAGAGACAAAGACACAAAAAATGCACAAATGTGCAGTATATTGCCAAGTTAAACAGAGTAAAACCTGGTAGCAGTTTTTCTTGGCAAACACTACCTTGATTGGCATCTTCCCCTAGCTTTTCTACAATTTTGCAGAAAGCTGGAAAAGTGGACAGTTTCCTATTTTCTGTATTTTTCTTTCACAGTTAGTGTCCATAAAAGTAACAAGATGGGCTTTATTACAGTTGCTGGAAGCAAACAGCAGCACATCTAGTCAGCTCATCTAGGTTCTTCAGGGGCATGTTTTTGGTTTTTGTTGAATCCAGGAACTGAGATGAAGAGCAAACCTTACTGAAAAAACAGGTCTGAAGTGCCCCCACTACAATTCCCATGAAGCACCTATGCAAGTTTACAAACTCAGTTAGTTGTGGGATTTTTTGAAGTTCATCAATTTTCATAGTAAATGATTGACCAGAATTGATTGGAAATTACATGTGGAATGAAAATTCTGGGCAGGGTACTAAAACACTTAATTAACTGAAGCTTAACTAAACCCGGGACGCCACCCATAAAAATGAGTAAATGAATATAAATACCAAAAAAGGAGTTTCACATAGCAATTTAGATTCTTTTATTTTCAACTATAGGATTTTAAACTCAAACAGTTGCCATAAAGTCATACAGCAAATGCAATATCATAATTAGTCAGAATCTGTTCACTACACTATTTTAAGAATGGGCCTAATATAATTTTTTTATACCTCATTAGACTTACAAGTCATCTTTGGAAAAGAGAGTATGGAATGTCATGATATGACCATGAATTTATTCTAGAAAAGAAACATTAACGTTAGGTTTCTTATGGCTCAAATACTATGAAAATGTGTCTGACACAATAATTTAGATGACAGATTTTGCATGCTTCCATGATCTGTGGGGTTTTTTTCCAGACATTGCTATCTCTGCTGTGCAGTGAAACTGTACATCAATAGACCTACTCCATCAGAAAAGCTGCTGCTGACATTCCAGACTTTTTATTTTTAAAACTTTAGCCTCTCTATAAATAATAAGCATGCCAATATATTAAAGAGAGAAAATTTTCACCCTTTCTTGGATGTTTAACACTTCAAGTGTAGAAATCAACCTTGTATTTTTTCAAAACAAAACACAACACTTCAAACTTAGATCATATTTAATATTTTTCTACTTCTGCCTCTGCTGGGTTTAGAATCATTCTGTTGTTGATGCAGAACAGACTTTGTGCTAACAATAGACATCTTGAGAGAGTGGGGAGAATCTCACTTCTCCCTTCCACTTGAATGTAGCTTCTAGGACAAAAACAAATCTGTGTTAGCTCCTAACACAAGGGAAGATTCCCTGTCAACACAGTCTCACCACAAGCAACAACACTAAAACCCAGCAGCTGTAATGCAACTCTCCTACCTCCTCAAATCTCCCATCAACACCCGGAAAAGTAGTTCTCAAATAAGAAATTATCTCACACAGCTCAAGACATCCATATTTCCTGTAAGCAGAGGCCAAATTAGGACAGAGTCTGACCTTTCATTATCCAATATCTGCCTTTCTTTAAAAGCCTGTTGATAAGAATCAGTGGAGGGTAGGAGAGGTATCTCACAGTTTTGCCATAATGCTGGCAATGAAAAACAGTCAGTAAAGATTCCATAGGAAGTTATGACCCTTAAAGGTGGGAAGAGACATCACCTTTTATTCACACAGCAGTTAAGGACAGACACACAATGTATCAGATTAAGGAAGAAAGTTTTGCTAGAAAATAGGTGATTTTTCTGGGGAGCACAACGTGCTGACATGCTACTTTTTTTTCAAAGTAAGAAGCTGGGGTGAGAGTGGGGGGAGTGAGAACCAAAGATTAGCAAGACAGAACTGAACTGAAAGAAACAAAAAAGAAAAAAAAAAACAACTGATTTCCTAAGAGATTACCCTTAAGTACCTACAACAAAAAAGGATGAACTCTAAGGAGCCATACGTGCCACACATAGAGTTGTGGTCAATGGGCAGGAGTCTAGTTGGAGGAACGTGTCTAGTGGAGTCCCTCAGGGGTCAGTACTGGAACCAGTACTTCTCAATATACTCATTAATGACCTGGATGAGGAAACAGAGTGTGCTGTCAGCAAGTTTGCTGGTGACACTGAAGTGGGTGGAGTGGCTGACACACCGGAGAGTTGTGCTGCCATTCTGCGTGACTTAAAACAGGCTGAAGAGTTGGGCGGGGAGAAACTGAATAAAATTCAACAAGGGCAAGTGTTGAGTTTTGCACCAGGGAAGGAACAACCCTATGANGTGAACCCCAGTGACAGGACAAGAGGCAATGGTTGTAAGCTGAAGCATAGGAGATTCTGTGTGAATGCACATAGACATTTTTTCCCAGTGAGGGTGCCAGAGCACTGGAACTGCCCAGAGAGGTTGTGGAGTCTCCTTCTATGGAGGTATTCAAAACCTGTCTGGACACGCTTCTGTGTGACCTGGTGTAGGGAATCCTGCTGTGGCAGGAGGGTTGGACTAGATGATCTTTCAGGGTCCCTTCCAACTCCTAATATTCTGTGTGATTCTGTGTGTGTGTGTGTGACATCCATCTAACAAAGCAAAACATCCCAGTAACTATAAAACCGAGTTTGGGTTAAGATTATACCATGTATTTGTTTATGTAATGGTGTGTTACAGTTAAGGAATCAATAGATTGAAGAGTATCACAGAACTATTTCTTCCAAGTATCTAATCTGATGCTAAAGAATTTCAAACACCAAAACAAGCCCAGTCTTAATTTATAAGTCAAGGCATGGAGGGATACATATAATGCTGCTACCACATATTAATAGTATACCATTATGTATGTATCATAAGTGTTATAAATATTAAGAGCATATTAATACTTTATATATTATAGTTGTAAAGGAGTTATATTAGAGGAATATTCATTTTAAAAGGAAAAAGAATTCCATACAGCTTTTTTGGATACCATACCACTCTCTTATGACTTGCCCATATACCAAATTCTAGTTAGTCAGGTTCACAGAAGTTTCTTGAAGGACATTGATAAACAAACTATAAGACATCAATTATAGTTAATGCGTCAGAAAACAAAAACAAACAAAAAAAAAACACAAAAACCAAAAGCAAAGCACCAAAAACTCCAAACTACAATTAAAAACAAATATTTTCAAAATACATCTTTAAGTTGTTAATTAATATCAGATATCGTTAAGAGTCATGTGTTATCATGAAGAAAGTCAAGACTGCATTGGATATGTCAATCATTCAAAAATCAGAATTAGAATTCTGCTACCTTTATACTTAGAAGTTGAGAACAAATACGGTGTTCTAAAAAGTGTTTGAAATGGAAGTGCTAAATACAGAAATATAAGAGTTTTACTAAGCTCATCTGTATGCTAAGACTTCCACTGCTTTTTAATTTTTACAAACTACCTAGATTGTTAAATTTGTTAAAATAAAATTCAGAGGAAAAATGCATACTTAGCAAATAGAAAGTCAAATTTAAATGAATTCTGATTTTCTCTCTAACTAGGCTGACAAGCAGAAGCTGAAATTTAATGTTGACAAATGCAAAGCAATAAAACCTGAATATAAAAATAATAAACATGAACATGTTATGAATAGATTTGCACCAAATCAGGAAAGCTGGCCCCTCCCCTCCAAAAAAAAGATAAAAAGATGGTAAATGTCCCTTTAAATATGACAAAGTAAGAAAAAGAATCAATTTAAAATCCTTTAAAATTGGAGGTTAAAAGTGTGTCATGTTGCAAATTCATCTGGCAAGCTCTTTCTTCAATATACTGTGAGCTTTTCATCACAACATTAAAAATTATATATTTCATGATAATTTTTCACAATTATTGCACAGTAAAACTAGTCTAATTTTATAGATGAGACTTGGAAATAAATCTGAATTCTAAACGAATTAAAATCCCTAATTTTTTCAGTAAGGATAAGAAAGAGATTAAGCACACAAACAGCTTAACTTCCAAAATACTAGGGGTGGGGGGCAGGAAGTACTCTGAACAAGATTTTAAATGATGAGCATAACCTATGAAGGGCTGGAAAACAAAAACCATCCTCCTAGATTTTTTCTTCTCCATTTGTGAAGGAAGGGGAGGGGGTTGTAGGATCTCAGCTATAGACTGACCTCTTCCTTGTTATCCTTCTTACTGAAGAATAAACTTTTTATCCATGTTTGAATTGATAAAGCTGGAACCAATGGTAGTATTAAAAAATAAATAAATAAATACCTTCCTGTTTTTGTATTAGAAACATCCAGAATTTCAGGTGCCGGTCTGCACCCACAACCAATAGATCTGGGTTTGCTTAGCAAACCACACATACCTGGTTAAGACAGGTTGCTTAACCTAGATGTCTACATTTTGGAAATATAGTTTTAAAGTAGTAATAATACTGCCCACACAGAAGCCACAAACAAGAGATTTCACATATATGGGATATACAATGTTCTTTAATCTTTCATTTTCTGTTCCAGACTTGTAGCAGTACTGTTGCCATACAGATTACAGAATCTTCTGGTAGTGGCAAAATCCTAGTATTTCTGTAACAGGATAAAAACATGTAACTACACTTTACCAATTTAAAACTCTTGGAAAGCAACAATACTCCTGGGATATGATAGTTTGGTGTCCCTACACTGAAAGACAATTTTGAAGAACAATTTCAATATCCTCAAATTAAATATTTCCTTACTTTGCCATTTTTACTTCAAAGAGGTAAATATATAAAGATTTTACTTATGCATTGTCAGGGAAAAGAGAAGAACACTGTGTAGATTTCTCTTTCAATGTCTCAGAACAGCTTGGCTTAATTACTTAAATAATACCAATTTTCATCATTTATAATTCAAACCATATGTCAACCTCAATAGGAAAAAAACCACCACAACAATTTAATCATGTTCTCCAGTTCTCACCATGTATTTTTCAGAAGTTATCTTTGAAAACCAGCACAGGAAGTCAACTTAAAACTAAAATCTTAATTAACATATTAATTCCTATATATAAGATAACTGAATCTGTGTTCCCAAACTATAAGCCAATGTAAATGCCTACTATAAATCAATGGGTAAAACGTTAATACTTTTAGTAGGTGAGTAATTTTTCCAAGTTCAGCAGAACTTTTTCCTCTAAACATTTACAGTATAAGTTAAAAATAAGTAATATCCATACAAATAAATAACCTCCAAAGAAAAAAAGACAATGGAACAAAATAATAACAAAAAAGGTAAACATTAACTTATTCAGAAAAAGCCATTATCTCAAGTTGTTTTGAATTCTATGTAATGTCCATTGAAATTAACAGGAACTTTTGTGCTAGAATTAAATGTTCTTGATGTTTTATTACAAAGGTGTCTCAAGCCATTTGAGGGTTTTGTTGCTTTAACTATCTGAGATACAGAAGTGCAAAAGTTCTTTTCAGAGTCTCACTATGGAAGTGGCACATTTCTTGAACAGTCAGCCTTTCTTCTATATGTCTACAATGTACTTTGTTGTCCTACAGGAATGACTAGCAGCCTAAAAAGAGAATCTGCATCTTAAATTGAATTACAAACCACCTGAATTGCTGCTAGTTTGCATGAAACTGACATGTAACAAGAATTCACTCATGAACAATAAATATCTCAGTTAAAATAACTGGCATTTAATAGCTGATCTATTTGGACAGAAAATTTTTAAAGAATCTAATTATAATGCAGAGCCATTGAAGGTTTTTAATCAGCTGGACCTAGTACTCACTTCTGCTAAGTATAAAGCCCAAGGGTTGATTTCATAGACTATATATTTGAAGAGCAGCCAGCAGGCTTTGTGATGTAGAACCAGGAACTGCAAAAACTGGCCTATGCCCACCTACCAAGTGAACAGAAATAAAATTCACTTTCCTCCTCTAGTCAGATTTCTAGACAGGAAATTGAGCATAGAGGACCCATTAAGTAGCCAACTACTTATCACTGAAATTAAGTTTGTAGGAGGAACTGTTATCCTATTCAAACATTGTAAGAAGCTTCCAGTAGCCATTTTCATACTTAATGTTTTCCTCTTTTTATGGCCAGCCTAAAATCAAGCTGATGAGACAGTATTTCGAAAGAAGACTACTCTCCTTCACTCGTAGCTTCTATCATTTTCTGTTAATCCTCCTTGACGGTTTTGTAAGTTGAAAGGAGTGATTTAATATATCTAACATTACATCTGAAATCTAGCTTAGTTTCTGATGCATATTTCCACTACACTTACATAAAGTTTGTATGGCTTTACAATGACATTTTCCTACTTAAACAGAATAGATTTTCCCTCTTCCATATTCTTGGCTGCTACTATCTACAGGCAGTAAATGGACTGGGTAAAGATCGAAACGTGAAAGTTCCCATGTAAGGATGCATTATTACTCATTATTTATTGTTTTATTATTTTTGTGACTATTCACTAGCAGTTTGAGTTCAGACAGCCTCATGAACCACTTTTTGTAGTACCGAAACAGTAACACCTGAGTGCATCAAGAACAGAATATGGAGAAACTTCTTTATACAGCTTATTCCCATTTTGATCCAGTTCACAATAACTTCGCTCTTGCACTTCTGAAAATTTTCAGACTATAAATATATCTTTAAAAAAAAAAAACACATAAATTAAGTGGCGTAATAATTACAGATTTCCAGTTGCTTGGATTAGTTCCAAAAGAAAAAAATCAGTTCTCCAATTCATGATTTGTGTCTAGCTTCTCTTCTGGAAGAATAAATAAATACTACATAAATCTTAGAGTAGTTTAACTTTGCTGTTGAATGCAACACTACCTTCAGTACACCTGTAAACTTCTGAGAACATGCATACACGCCTATACTGAATTCTACAGTAACTGAAACATGTATTAGCAGATCAGAATCTTTTAAAGTATTTCTCTCACTGTTCAAGTAACTTTAACTGAACTAGTAAGTAATGACATCTTATTTTTCCATCATAATACAAAAATATACAAATAGATCAAAAATAATAAAGATATTTTCAAAACATCAAATGAAGATACCCTATTACTGGACTGCATTGCACACATAGGATACTCTGTGTCCTACAGCACTTCAGGCCAAATATAGAACTTCACATAATTTTGTAAGTTTCTGTAAGAGTATCTACCTACAGTAAACTTTTACAAACTTTTAACTCACAACATAACAAGAAAAGACTTCCTCCTTGAGAAACATAGTCAAATATCTACCTTTATATTAGTGAACCAGGCAACAGGGTTTTGAATAACCTCAGGTGTTGCAAGAAAACAAAACAGTCTGCAATTTACAACATACCTATGCCACATTGTCATGTAGAAGGAGTATAAAACATGACCGCTTTTATTTTTAATATGTTTTGAATGGCTACTCCTGCTGTAGCTAGTAGATTTTGCAGTTTCTGTTTACAGGCTAATGATACATGCACCATATACTCTTGTGAAGAACAGAAAACCAGTCGCTCAAACTATGGAGACTTTGATTTCTTACATTTTCAAGCTGGCTATGAATTCATATAAAAGAAGCACATGGGAAAGTATTCTTGCTAGCAATGCATTAACTGTGCCAGCTTATCTCAGTTGTCCTGTAACTAGCGTGGAGGTTAATACCTTGTACTATTTGTATATGCACATATAGTAGCAGCTTATGACCAGAGTGTTGCTGCTTCCTCTTATTTTGTACATCAGCTGTGCTTGCCACTGCAACTATTTGATTAGTATAACACAAAGAACTTAATTAGTTCACACTGCTATATTTAATAATGATGTGTGTGTTTCTACTGTACACACTTAAATCATCACTTTTTGAAATCTTTCCAATGATTACACAGAGGTAGGGGGAAGAGAACTGTGCTACATGTCAGTCTTACCCAGAAACCATGCATCAAATTCAAGTTATAGCCTTCTCCAAACAAAAAAAAGAGAATATAAAAATTAATTGAACAATCAGTACTTAAAATAATATAAACTTACTGGAAAGGACTGAGTAATTTTCGCTTGGAATATGCATCACTGGAATTATGGAGACTTCCTCTGTATTTTCACTAACTCTAACGCTTCAATGATGAGAATGTTGTTTTCAAACACCATCATGGCAGAGAACAGAAAGGACAATTATATGGCACTTTAAAAGAGTTACACTAAAATTGATAGGTAGGTGAATTAACACTCGAATTTAATCTTTTGGAAAAAAATACTCTGTTTCTTCATGAATTTACTCATGGTCTATATAACAGTAACTTCCTTTTTCCATGTAGTTCTAGGAAAAACATCTGCCTGTGGCTACTGGGATATAGCAAACACATTAAATGGTATAATTAATCTACAGTTTAAGATGCACTGGATAATTTGTAAGAGGTGGGGGGGGGAAAGCATGCTAGAACTACCTTGTAAAAACGATGAGACAAAAGAATTGATTCCTGACCCCAGCAGGGAAGGAAAACATTGCATCCTTTTCTTTAGGTTCCTGACCACCGTCTTCCTTGTGAAATCTGGAAGGAAGGCACAAACTGTTGCTTGCTAGAAGCAGTTTCACAGCCTAGCAGTCCTATGCTCTTCCTGAGCGGGTACCTTTGCTTCATAAAACTGGCCAATCTGGTACTTCCTGCTACTCTTGTTTTCTTATTTTCAACTTAAAATACACAGTAATTCCTAAGTGTGTAAGTAAAGGTCGATAGGGACTAAAAGGGATGTTCAGGGAAATACAACCGAATTAACACTTCAGCTACAGTTCAGCTAATGTCTGAACACATCTGTCACTCATGGTATTTTTTTTTCCATGACAAGGAATAGACACTTATAAAATTGTTTCAACAGTTTATTTTCAGATTTTACCAGTTCTCACCTCTACAGCGCTTCACGGGACAAAAATCAAATTACACTTTTAATGTCATCTTCTTCTACTAAGGTATTACAATAGGAACATGTTTTGCAAATGGAAAAGAAAAAAGGCATTTCTACACATGGATCTTGAAAGAAAAAGAGTTACACACACTTTAAGTATAGACTGTGGAAAAAAGTAACAGACACATGCTCTTTAACTGGTTTGTTCTTCTCGAAGTTCAAGAGAGAAAAACTCCCCGAGCTACTTACGACCTCATTACCAACTTTGACTGAAGGCAAGATAAACAAGCTGAACAAGACAGACTTCACAAATTCTCACCAAGATATGCTTCCTCATACCTGACTAGTTGCAGACAGTTTATGCAGATGACTATTATATTTCAAATTTCCAGAGGAAAGGGGAATTTTCCACCTATGCTTTTAGCACAGTCTCTCAAAGTATTTCACTTCAGCCATCACCATGGAACAAGGCACAGGCTTGCCCCCAACACGAGTAGTTGCTGATCCTTTGAAGGGGAGACCAGTGCAGTTTTTCAAATCGGCTCTAGCTTCTCTCACTATTTGTTCCTGACCACTGAAGAATCTTCTATAGCTTTCACCTTGTAAAGAAAGGCAGCAGAAAGGGATAGATCTCTGTGATCAACTTAGTTTTTTCCACAGAAAATTCTTTCTGAGTGCAAAGGGAATGTGAGCCTTTGTTCCCATCATAAGTCAAGCAGTACACAAGGAGAACAGCGCTACTGATTTCCTTCCTCAATTCATCCTCTGCTGCCAAAAACAAAGGTAGGTTGAAAAACTTTCTGTCCAAGTGCATGCAGTACTAATTAACTCAGCCTTTCAGCTTTTCTTCAGTCAGCAGCATAATGCCATACTCTTCAGTAGTATTATAAGAACTAACTGCCCCATACAATGTAACAGGTTTCACATCTATACCATTTTCTGCTTTCAGAAAGTGATGGACAATGATCAAGCCAGATACTACCAAGAATTATAGCTATTTTTCCCTGACAAAGAAATTTAAAGGTATTAACAGAAAATACTGGATAAGAAGAAGATAAAAGTGATACTGTACTTCACAGTAACTTGAAACATCCATTTAGCAATTCATGGTGAACATAAAGGCATGACGAGACAGTACAACCATTAGATTTTCCTACATGTATATCACCACACCCCCTTCATCACCATCCCTAAAAAATACCCAAAAATACTGCATTGCAGAACATTAAGAGTCAGAACTCAAGCTGCAGGACTAACACAATACTTCTTGCTGAAGGAAACTTGGGTGAAATAACCTCAGATCATTGTTAACATTACTTTAGTCACTGTCATGTAACACCACTTTGGAAACTACCATATCTGCTTATGTGAGAACTGATTTTAAAAATTGTGCGTTTAGTTAATAGTGAGATTTAGCTTGCTACAAGTAAGGAGGAAAGCTACTACCACAGAAAAATTCCTGCAAACTTTCCTCTGAAAGGTAGCTTTTCCATCTTAGTTATGTCCTAACACTGCTAAAACCACAAATTATAGCAAAGACAAAATTTAAAAAAAGGGAAAAAAACCCCTTACACTGTTTCCCTGTTTCTATATTTTCACATTGAGTACTGAGCAAGAAAAAAAATTCCACCTCCTGTGAACTTTACAATATGGTCTCACACAGAATCATAAGGCATTGCCATAGTTATTAGTCATTCTCTTTATTATCCCCCAAGTTCCATTTGGATCACAACCTGTATATGATTCAGACATAAATGACGACAAATGCTACTGCACTACTTTTAGGAACATACAGTGAGGTTAAGTTATGCAAATCTCAACTTCGTATAATTTATTTTATTTTTGTTTTCCCTCCCCAAGTTAGTAAAATGCAGGCAGCCAGTGGAACATCATAAACTGATGCTACAGTTTGCATGAGCTGGAATACCATCCCACAGTGAATACCTTGTAGGGCCATATATATGAATAAAATTAGTTTAAACAATACAGACTAAGGTTTTCTTGTATCATTTTTTGTGTTCATGTAACTGCTCTATTCTTTGTGATTATTTGGGCAACTTTTGAAGATCATTTCTTCTGTTTATGAAAAAATTCTTTGGCTCATAAATGATATCTATTCTCTTGCCTTTCTAAAAACACAATAGAGACAGAGACCTCCATCTGTAAAAAGAGTCTCATGTATGCTACTCCCAATACCACTTATCAAGCTGAGTGCCCAGAACATCTGCAACCAAATTTTAATGAACATAATATCCAAATAACTTCAGTAAATGTATATTCATACATCTCAAACTTTTTAACCAAAACAAATGATGTTAGAAGTTACATCTAAATTAAATTATTGCCATAAGATTTATCATATCAGCTCTGCTTATACTCCAAAATCAATACCCCTGACCATAGAAGAAAAAATTACTGCCAGTAATCTTTACTGATTGCATAATGGTCAAGATGTCAATAATACTAAAACAGAAAACACCTCACCTCAGCATAATTATATTACACAGATCCCTAGGTTAATCTTTCCAAGAAAGAGAAAAAGGTGATCTACCAAAACACCAAATAAGAAAAAGAAAGCAGTGTTGTATTAAATAGTTCATTACTTTTGCAGTGCTCTTGTGTCTGTCTCTGAGGCACCAGTATGGTGTCAGAGCAGAAAAGCACCAACATTGACTCTGTGGGTGGAGTATAGTTAGCAGCACAAACTTCTGGACTCCCAACTCTGTATATCATCTTTGAAAAGAGGAAAAAATGAAAACCAAGCAAACAAAAAACAACAGATAAGCTTGTTTCAGAATATGGAGACAACAATGATCTGACTTCCAACACACTCAGATGCATACCTGCATGATAGGATTTCTATGGTGTCTCCAAAATATAATTAACCTAATTATGCTGACAGTTAAGCACAAGTGTTGATTAAGGGAGCACTCTGTTAGCTTCAGATAAAATCTGCGTAACATGAAAAAATTCTTGCCCTTGGGAAAGGCAAGGAGGAAAAGCAAAGTTCCAGATAAAACATGAGAATATAGACATGTACAATTCAGAAGCCTAAACAGAGATAAATGTGCAATTGTCTATGTTCTTGGTTTTCTGAAAAGTCTATATGGGACTGGCAGATATGGTACAAGAGAACAGTAGGCTGGGGACGAGTAGACAGTTCACGGCATATAAAAAGGCATGACCCACCTATGGTTCGGCAACTAAATCTTATCCCCAGTGATTAAAAACAGTGTCATCTGACTTGATACTTCACCAGAGACCTGATGAACTGGACACTTGTCATTGCTGAGGATTTCTTCCACTCCCATTACTTACTTTTAATTCCCTCCCCTTCCTTTTGCCTTTCCCTTCCCTTTCCCCTTCTTTCTTGTTTATCTTCTAACAATCCCCTTTTTTTAATTATACAATGGAGCACATGTTGCAAATTATATTTTACAAAACAAAAATACTTATTTCAGTAACGAAGAAAATAATGTCACAATTCATGCCTTCTTCAGTTTATTAATGACTGATGAACAGAACACTGAACCAATCAGAATGTTTATGTGCTTCCTTCTCCCTTCCCATTGAGTTCTCAAGCCACCCAAAACCTGCCAGAGAAGGGGGGAGGAAGTGGGGAGGGAGGAAGAAAAAGTATGTGTAACTTAACTTGAGTGTTGCGCAAGGATACCAATACACTTAACTCATCCCAGTATTCATATACATCTGTTTTACTAATTCAGTTAACTCTAATAGAACACTGTCAGTTACTACTTGATCTCTCACCCCGTATTAGGAAACACTTACATAAACTGGAGTGCTCTTTCTCATTTTTATCAGTTGTAGAAAAAAACAAAGTAAGGATGTTAAGGACATCACCCTACATATTTTGTATGCTGCTGAACCAGTTCTTAAAATTAGTTTTGCTGACGACTGTACCATGGACATAGGGAGCATGGTTAACAGCATTTGGCCACCCAGTTCTGGTGTCCTACATACCTCTGGCTGCTTTTGAAGCTTTGCAGTCTGTTGCACACTACCTACCTGAGACATTTGACAAAAGAACCTCTAGCCTCACTAACTGAACCTAGCTTCATTGAATCATCAAAGGACACTGGGTTCACAGGGAAAAAGAGGAGTCAAATCAACCATATGGCCCATTTCAAAGCCTATGCTCTGCAAAAACAGAAAAATGCATTTGTTCAGCTTTTAAAGTCTAGCTGCCCAGCCAGCATTCTAAAGGAAAAAACAAAATGAAACCAACAAAAAAGAACGAAAGAACAAACGAGAACCCACCACCAAAAAAAAAAAACAAACCAACAAACCACAACAGAAACACCACACAACGACTTTGCAGAATAATTGTGCTTTAAACTGAAGAAGTGGCTAAGTTGTCCAAAAGAGAATAGTTGTAGTTATCATTATATACATGTATCAGTTCTGTCGGAGTTTTTTTTACTGCAATTAGTGTTAATGATGCCAGCCCCAATCTACTAATGTAAAATCTGAAATTAATGTCACACTTTTCTGGGCAGACTTCCATTTATGAAGGAATACCAATGATTAATACAAGTTTTCATTAGGAATATTTCTATGAACAGTAGGCACACACATCTTAGAGAATCCTGCTCTGGCAGGGGGGTTGGACTAGATGATCTTTCGAGGTCCCTTCCAACTCCTAACATGCTGTGATGCTGTGAAATCGTCTTACGGGCTACGTGCAATATATTATTTGAAATTCACTTCTATTATTTATCCTTGTCTACAGATTTGCAGAGTATTACAGAAGTGTAAAAATGTTAACTAAGTTTTCTCATAAAAAGAATTTTTGTATATTCGTCAAATACTTCTACGAGCATATGTGTGGTATTTCAGTAGTAGTGATTTAATACTGATCAAGCCTCTTCCAGCATACTCCTTGCACTATAAAAATTTTACAAGTCTCAAAACAGGTTTCAAGTCTTGACTTCTTATGATATCAACTATAATATCTTAATTATACTGACAATTAAGGAGTTGATTCATACTACTAGTCTTTGAGCATGATAACATTTTTCAGTTATAGTCAAAAACCACAAGAATTAACAGGCAAAAAGAAAGGCACTTCCTTAAGGAAAACTTAGATAAAGAAAAGTATCAACTGTAATTTCATGATACTATTATGATTTCTGATGACAGTACTCCCTATGATTTTCTGGCTCTCTGAAAAAGTCTGAGGATGCCATCTGGCAACCTCATGTTTGCAGTAAGTAAAGGAAAGCAATTCATGCAGACATGGACAGCTCATATGGATTCTCTTCTATGAACCCTTTCCAGTGAGGACTGATACTGCTTTGAGCTTTGCCTAACACTACCATCACAGCACACTCCTTTGAATGCAAACAAAAATCTTTCAAGATTGCGTCAATGTACTATCCTGTAGGATTTTTCTTCTGTCATGTTTTAAAGTTGTTGTGATGGTTACCTTCATGTCCTTCTACCCAAATGGATACCAATCCAGACATCATTTTGGTTTTGTTATTGTCAGCAATTCCACAACCACTCAAGTAACAGTTACAACATTGCTCTCCCTTATGCTTATGTGTGAGTATTGAAAGTATGTTATACTTCATGAGAAGTTGAATACAAAACCAGACTTTAAGGTTAAAATTAAGTCTTTCAGTGTAGATTTAAAAATTGTACTGTAAACATTCTTATTTAACTCCTGTTTGGAGGTTTTGGGGGGAAATCTTTAAACTTTAATATACATTAGATCTATTTACAATATGAAGGACTACTTTTTTGCTAAAAACAGAAGAAAACCTATTTTCGCTAAAAGACGGAGGAGAACGCAGAACTGAACATGGACACTTCAGATGCTGTCCTAATAAAGGGCCTAAGAGTGTAGCGGAGAAAGGAGAGAGAATGGATCAAAGCTAGAGCAAAGTTCCTATGCCTGACATACGCCCATACAGACTGTTACACTATTGTATGAGAGTCTAAAAATCACTTCACTTCCAGACTGTAATAGATGCAATTGTTCTTATACAGTTACTTCCGCCGCAGTACCCTTAGGAAATACAGCTCCCGAAAGACTGCTTTGTGTACACTTCCAACTTGCTACCACCAGAGGACCTTTATTCAGGTTGCTCACCTTAAATCAATCACAAAGCAAAGTTCTGTCACCTGTGAGAAGCTCACCAATCAGGTTTCTTGAGCACTCTTGTAATATGAATTTACCTTACTCATACAGTTGAAGAAATAACTAGAACAGCTACATAGTCCCACATCCCTTTAATCTGTGAGTCCTGATGTTTACAGAATAGGCAATCACCCTTGCTGAAATGGTTTCCTCTCCAATCCATCTTTCTACTGTGAACAAAAAGCACAGGCATTTAGTATTTTACTGCTGGGTAGTGTTACACATACTTTGTAAATGACCTAGGTAATCTAAACCCACATAAAGAGCAGCAGTTTGGAGGAGGAGTAATTTTTGGACAACCGTTATGTATAGCTGTTATCTTTTTAAATTCAGGAAAAGAGCAGAATGCACAATATGTACCAAAATGTGCACCCTACCTTTGAAAAGCCACCCTGAAACACACTGAAGAATTCACCTTAAGCACCCTTTCAGCTTTTCACAACAAGCTGAGACTTAACCATCGGACTGACTGCCATAGAGAATATTTTTCTAGGCCCTGTCTTCAGAGAAACCATAAGATTGGGCCTATAACATGTACCTACCTTTTAACTGTTAAGTACATGAGCTCATGGTGCTTACAGCTGGAAAAAATTCCACACAGTATTCTTAGGAAAAATTATCAGACTAGTCAAAGCCTTCTTCATATTGCAAACATAAGTATCAGGAAATCTCTTTCTCCAAGTACATTTCTAAAACTTTACTTTTACATTACAGTACAATGTAAGTGCATAATCTGAGAAGTGTAATAGTACTTGTAACAATTTTAAAGGCATGGCTGCATCCAGCATAAATTTAAAACATTAGTTTTTGATGAATTTTACAGTGCTGCTCAAAGAAGTTTTATATAATTGATTTTATAAACCAGTTTCTGCAGTCTCCACTCAGTTAAAATCTTGAATTCAAGATCTTAAGCTTACGCAAGGCCAAAAAAAAAAAATTCTACTTATTGAAAGTAGCTAAACGCTGACAGTAGAGAAATACAGAATGTAAAAAATGAAATTTCTTGCACAGTAGTTTTCACTTAATAAAGCATATTTAATAGTTTAGAAATACAAGAGAAACAGGACCGTTTCTGCAACTATTGACAACAAATGAAAATAGATGTGTAATTCGGTTCTCATAATGACCATAAAGTAGTAATTTCCCTGCAATTTTCTGTTTATTGCAAGCTTTTCTGTTATTGTTTTAGACTGAAACTTATTAAAGAAGCTACTAGAAGAGATAAACCGAAAATCAGACAGCATCTAATAGCATACAAAAGAGCTAAAAAACCCTCTCATTATGCATTCCTTTTGCCTAATCTTGTATGCATTTTCCCTTCTCTTAGTCTTTACTATTAAGTACATTTAAATCTTGTTTGAGAATTAATTCCTTCATGCCTACCGCTTATTTCCTATTGGAAATTTAAACCCATCTGTTTGATACTATACATTTTTCACCACATTCAAGTACGCCCAAAAAGCTATAAACCAAATCCACTCCTTGTTAATACTTTGAGACCTTTTAGACATCAATATATAATCATTGTGACACAGAACCCCTTGTTAATTTTATCAGAGTTTCTGTTAGGATTATAGATGCAAAACTGCAAGGTGTAAGGTCTAAAAGAAGGAGGGGAAACAAAAAAGCTCTTTAGGAAACTTCTAGTACAAATGACCTTACAACATCTGTGCAGAAAAAAAAAAAATACAAAACCACAAAAACAGGCATTCTCCAGACCAAATACTTTTGAATCTATGATTCTCTTTTTTTTTCCTCCCGCTCTTTTTTCCCTTTTTTAAAGAAGAGTCCGAATGTTTCTGTCTCCCCAGCTGGTCTCCCTAGCATCCCTGTGACTACTAATGAAGGTAAAAACCTACTTTCCTTGACTACAGATATCAAAATCCAACCCTAAATTGCATATCATCTGCATAAATGCCACTGTTAAATTTGTATTTGCTGCCAAGAACATTTGCTGCTTACAAGGTCTTCAAAATAATACTAAATCAATTAAGCTTACTCCAAATATGTAGGATTCGGGTACCAATCTGTTTTCACACTAAACAAGATCTGGACTAATGAAAAGCACCAATAACCGTGCCCAAAATGCAAAACTGGCCTGTTTTCCAATTTAGCCAATTATATCTTAGTTCCTTGAACTTGTTAATATACTTGGAACCTGCAGAATTAGCATCCATAAACACAGAAGTTAACACTGTAGAAGTTGTTAAAATAAGGCACAAAAACCAACCTGATTAAAATATCTGTGTATTGTTTGACATTTATTATATTCACCATTTCAAAATTGTTTGTGCTATCAAGCATAATGTTTGTTTGTGTACTCTCAGTTTCTTCAGTAAAGCCACATGTAACAAAGAAGGAATAGTCTGTTATAATTTTTCCATCACAGTTTTTTTCACTGCAAAGTTTGGTAATATACAGGTATACTCAATTACTACTATTAATATAGACAATGCTATTTGACTTTATCTACTGCAAACTAATGCAGTTATGTAGGATTTTATTAGTAAGAATTCCTGCAATAAGCACATGTTGGAGGAATTAATCATTTATTCCCTGCAGACTGCTTATATATTTCATCAGGCCACTCTCTGATCTGAATAACAAGAACAATTGCATAATAAAACACATTACTGCTGACACATGCAACTTTAGTCTATCAACTTTATATCGTCACAGCAAGAGTTCTTTTTTAAGTCCTTTGTTGTTTCTTCTGAATTAGATTGACCTGATTTGACATTTTCCTGTACTGACAATTATGACAAAGATTGTACATACATATATGATCAGATGTAGTATGTATCAAAGTTAATTGCCAGGATTTGACTTAGCTTATTTCCCACAGCAGAAATCAGTAACTACAGCAAAAGTGGAGTATGTGTCATTTTTCATATAAATACTGAAGCATTGCCAGGAGATATTCCATATTTAAAGTAAATCCAAAATACACATAATGAAGAGTATGCTTCAAACTAATAAAGCCACTAAGTATACTGTGATACAAAACAAACTAAACACTATAGTTCTTATCTGATAAGTCAAATATACTTCAGTCTTTTTTTCTTCTATTGCGAAAATAAGACAGTTTTTTAAGCATTCAACAACTCATGCTGCATGTTTGGGACTACCCTGCAGAACAGAAAGCTTAACCTAATAAACTTCTTTCTCTGTATGGAGTCTCAAAACAATTCATGCAAATTATCTGGATATATTATTTTAATGCTCTGCCCACAGAGTCTCCAACACAGAAATGAACCATGTCAAATGTTACCCACTCAAAAATGAAAAAAAACCTTTTTTTTTTTTAACTGAATGATAAATTCATAGTACTAAAACAACAGTAGGAGGCCTTCCTAAGCAGTTGTTATGCTTTTATTTCAAGTTCACAAGTTCATTATTTTTTCCATCATGTTACTGTCAATTATCTAAAGAGTACTGTGATGCAATGTAAAAGTCACCCTGATTCACAACCTCAGAACTTGAAGCTTGTGCTTTGTAATTATTCCTAGCTTTAAGATTATGAATACCTGAAAGCAACTCTGAATGTTGTCCTCCTCCTACTGCAGACTTAGCCCTTCCTGCTTGTCACATTAATTTCCTAAATAAAATTTTGTCTAACTACCTTTGTGACACAAACTAATTTCTTCACTTTACAAAAAAACCCCTTAATTTGACCCTAATAAACTTTCACTCCTGGCGATGTTTATTAGTTGTGATTGATTCTGAATTACAACTGAAAATGCATTGTTTCACATTGAGATGCTTAATAAAATGCACCAGTAAATTCATGTTTAATGGCTTCTAATGACACAAGTTAATTCTGATTAGGTGAACTGACAAACATAATACATAACAGATTTGAGCTGTATACATTAGTTACACTACCCATTTATTATTCTGAATTTGTACTGTAAAATAGGCTAAATTTGTTAAGAATTTGTAAAGATGTAAGTTTATTCAAATTCAAATCCATATTGTACCTACAAATAGCTACAGTAACACATGAAGAATTTAAATCCAAGTCCGTTTGGCAGGAATAGAGAAAAAATGCTGAAATGCTATTGATTCCTTCCAGTACATTCAAAACACCTGACTCAACTATATTTCTACTGACATAACACAAGGGTTTTATTTAGATGTTAGCAAACATGAGCAAGTATTTTCATTGACATATTTTTCATACTTTTTTGCTCTGTCTACCCAGGAAACAGTTAACACTCAACTACTAGTACTAGCTGTTTCCTCTACCAGAAATGCAGCAAATATCAATAATGGGTCCACCGTCCCAAGAGAAATAATGCCTGAAAAAGTTTTCCTCACCAGAGGTTGATATAGTTAGTGCTTAAAAAACACCTAACAGCAGACTCTTCATGACATACTTTTATTTGACCTTTGTACCTTCCATCAAAACTACAGCTCAGCCAGCACTAGTGTTCATGAAGCCCTCAAAAACGCACTTACATTTTTATTTCCTCCAGATTTTTCTCACCTATTTAAAAAATTGCCATCAATACTTTTGAATACGCCTTGTAAAACCACTTAGAAAGCAAAGCAGGTTTCTGGAACTGTCATCTTTGTCAGAATAAAAAATATGCATACATTTTATCCATATAAAACTTCATGAAAAATCTAACAACTTCAGACATGTGGTCTAAAAACGCTTACTACTCAAAGCAGACAAAAACACTTTTAGTATCTATAATCCATGTACATTTTACATTACACTGAATGCTCTGTCACCTGGCATTACTTAGCAGGTCACACCATACAGCAGACCCCTTCTGAGGGAGCATCTCTTTGTTTAGATTTTGTCTGACTGTCATCTACCACACTATCTACACTGGGACTAAGGCAGACATTACACAATACTTGACACACGCAGTTTCTTTACACAAGTATTCACCTGCAATTTTCTTCTCTCGTAAAACATGAGCAAACCACTTCATACGCTTTTCCCACTGAAAACAGCTCAAGTTGCCACAGCCAAGTACCCCTCTAACCAGCCCGACGTGACTCAAAAGCAGAAATACGCACACGATATATGTATTTCTAGGTATGTGTGTGTACATACATGTGTGTCTGTGTGTGTGTGTATGCCAAGAAAAGCTTTGGAGGAGCAGGAGAATACACGGAGAGAAACCAAGCATAGAGTATTCACTTACTAATGCAGTCCGCTCGGACCTCTTTGGAAACCTGAAGGAGTCTCCGCTTTCCCCTCCTGTCAGTCAGGCGCCGCGTTGTGACCCTAGTCCGCTCAGGCCCAGAAGGAACTGTAAAGAGAGAGAAGCACATGCCACATGAAGCAGTTCTGTTTTGGTGGGATCCAACGCCGCTGCCGCTAGCTCCTTGGCTGTATCCCTGCTTTCAGAGCAGACTCCCGCAAAAGAGTCATCCTTCCATATATATTTTTCCTTTTTTTTCCCCTTTCTTTTTTTTTTTCCTTAACAACTGGTAAAAAAAAAAACCCAAACCACAAAACAAAACAAAAAACTCCCGAGGCTCCTTCATCCTAACATGTGCTGCGGGGGGCGAAGAGGGGGGATTGTGGTGGTGTTGACGGGGAAGGGAGAAAAAAGGTACCTGCAACTGTCTCCGATGAGGCCGGCAGAGAGAAAGAAAAAGAGAGAGGAGGCAGGGAGGGAAAGAGAGAGGAGAGGGAGGAGGCGAGCTACCGACGGATGGGGAGGAGGGAGGAGGGAGGGGGGTGTGTGTGTGTGTGTGTGTGTGTGTGTGTGT
>VWZX01008619.1:5206-19320 GCA_013399015.1 Galbula dea | reverse complement strand
TTGTTCCCCCGGATCCAGACGTTTTGAACCAAGGTGACTTCTCCTGGTTTTCAAGCCCTAGCCGTGCAGTTCTAGCTTGCTGGTCCTCTGCTGCCCCTCGACTGTTAAGTAGTAACCACCTCCTTGTACTAAGGCTCAAGGACCAGGTGAAACCGAAGGGGAAGCATCGAGTGGGCCTAAGGCTCTCCAAAACCTCCCGGCAGCCAGAGGGGTCTGTGGTGAAGGCTGAGAGTCGAAACATCCTCACTGGCTGCCGAGGGAGCATGACCGGGGACGTCCCCGCCACCCGAGGGGTGGCTGAGCAGTGTCTTCCGCTGGGCCAGGGGCCGCTCCAGCTTCGCTGCAGGTCACCTGAAAAAGGGCTAGGTAGGAGCTTCCAATACTAAACGTGACAGAGGGCGCATTGTCAGTTTAGCGGTATTATTTTCAGCTCTGCGGTTTACCTTACACAAACCAAAGCACCACCCTTAAAAGAGCAGACGCTATGGAGAGCGCCTGAAACACCTGCTATAGCATGTTGCTGTTCTTTCTTGAAGATTCACTACAACTCAATTTGACCTACTTTAAAGCATAAAGATTCAGAGTTTGGGTGGGAAAAAAGGAAGGGAAAAAATGCAGCAAATTTCTCCTCCCCCCTCTCCTTTTTTTTTTCTTTTTTTTTTTTTTTTTTTCTTTTCTTTTTTTTTTTTCTTTTAAAGGAGAATGAAAATTGTGCTATTTTAGAGTGCACCTTTGCTGAGACAGGGCAACAGAGCAAGCCAAATATTTCCTCCCAGTGATGTTTTCAGCTTTGCTAGATCACCTGTGAGTATTGCTTTAATTTACGACTAAACATGTCATCACCAATGTTTGTAGAACTGATTTATCTATTCAGTGAAACACTGCTAAAAGCAGTAGAAAATTAAGTATTCCAACACCTTAACACTCCTTATCAAATTGAAATTATATATTTTTCATTCCCATGTTCCTCCCTTTTTGGTTTTTTTTATTTAAATTTTTCCAGCTCACTATGTCTTATTCGTACGTTTCACTGCAAATTTCTTCACAGGAGTAAAATACATTGATATATATATTACCTTTCATGAGTACCAAAATTTTGTGCAGTATAGTATGTTAAGACCACTTTGCCATAATTTATGTGAAGCCTGAATGAAGCACCCATTCTGCATTCTAAGTGTTACACTATGCTTTTTAAAGTTTGTGAAGGCTGGGGTAAATTTAACATTAGAAAGTGATGCAAGGTTGGTCACATAACAGTAACTGGAGGAAAATCCTTGGTGGTGCAGAACATGTGTAAGTAAAATAGGAATAAATATAAAATATTCCTCACATTGATTTAGAAATAAAATTACATCAGAATTAAGAAAATCTCCAAGCTGCAAAATCTGCCAGGTCTAATGACACCCATCATCTGAAATAGCAAACTTTAATGTAGAGCCAGTATTGCACCTATACCTATCTAAGACACCACAGGAAATGTGATTCCTGTATCTGTGTCCTGGTTTGGGTTAGAACAGAACTAATTCTGTTCACTGATTTTACTTTTTAGCTGAAGCTCCTCTAAGAAACTGCACTTTCTGAAGCTAGCAGCATGTTTTCACAGACACTGCCAGCTTCTAGCAGTGATAAGGCCTAATGTTTAGATTTACTGCCAGGGATTGGTATGCAGAGCAAGGTCACTGCTAAATCTTGTGTCTCCTGTTGGGGGGTGCAGGGTAAAGGCTGCACCTTCAGGGAGGAGCAGAGAGGGCAGATGACCCTAAACTGACCAACTAAAGTATTCCATCCCATATACATCATATTCGATATATNGTATCAGTGGTGACGTAGTTACCATCAAGGGGGGGTTTGGGTTCGGTATTGGGTTCTGTACATATTTATATATATTTCATTTAACATTATTGTTATTATTAAAGTAGTTTTAGTTTTATTTTCCAATCCACAAGTCTCTCTGTCTCTCCCTTATCCCCTTTCCCTTCCTGTGGGGGAGGGCGAGGGGGGTAAGGGGGAAGCATCTGTCATTGGTTTGGTGGTCAGCCCAGCCTCGACCCTCGACAATCTGCTTTTTTAGAAATTAGTTGTAGTAGTAAATATGCTGGCTTATACATCACCAACACTTCTTTTTTGGGCATAATCTATTTCTTTTTTGCAAGCTGCCCACGAAAAGTGTAGCTTAGGTTTGGCATTAAAAAAAAAAAAAAAGAAAAAAAGAAGGATAAGGAAGCTTGTGCAAAGGAAAGCTTCAGAAAGCTTTGGGCAAGCCTAGGAAAAACTGCAAACCTGACAGTTTTAGAATGCAAGATACCACCCTATTTTAATTCCACCTTTATGTCACTGTGGGCACACATGGTTTTTTTTCAACCAACTTCGATCCTCATACTTTTGGTTTTCATGGGCTAACATCTCTAAAGAAAAGCAGCATACATTTTGTTATGTAGTGTATTTGTAACCTCAGTGAACAGAAGGAGGTTGAAATGTCCCATCCTAAAGTAAAAGTTATGAGAGAAGAGGAATAGGAGATGCATGGAAAGACACAGCAAAAAATGCTTTGTGAATATTCTCTTAAGTATTTTGTCCTTGCACAGATTCTGACACTTCCTGCAAGAAACCGCAAAGATGACTCAGCAATTTGTAACCACCACGAAGGCTAGGTGTGTATGGGCATCTCTGAAGCCCTGATATCTTCATACCACTAATGACACAGCTTCATCAGCACAAGGTCCCCACAGCTGCACTTTCCTAATTCACACTGGCCAGATATAAACATTGTACTCTGAGAAATAAAGAAAACATTCAAATGAAAAATAACACAGTACCAGTATTAGTATACTTCCTCAATAATCATATCTTAAATTGGACAAGTGAGAATGTGATAAGGTAAAGAGAATACATACTTTTCTTCTCACTATGCATAAAAAATAATTGCCCATTGTTCAAATCTGCATCTGTACACTATGCGTTCCAAATCTGTGTATGATGAGAAATTAAGAAAGAACAAACAAATTAGCTTCCTTACAAAATGAGAGAAATTTATCTTTGAGGTGTTTCCTACCTTCGGATTAGAAGGTGCCTAAAAATGTACATGCTGAAATAATCTTTCATTTTCAGGTTGCTGAAAGGGAATTCCTTTGTATGCAAATGACTAGGTAAGCACCCAAGAGTGAAAAGTCTGGTGGGTCATATTGGGAAGTTTTGCTGGAGAGGGACTGTAGATCAGGGAGCATGACAATGTATTAAATTATTTAAAATATTTTATTATAGGGCAGTCATATCTATATACTAATTATATTCATTTATACAACAAGAATCACCATCTCCACTTTAGCATATTTTGGCAATGTTGTTTGTATCTGGTAGTATTTTTGTTTAAAATGGTTGGAAAGAAAAATAAATTGTTCAAAATAAGATGTTATGCAAGCTGCTTTTAATTGTCTTTTTTCTTTTGATCAAGGGACCAATGGGGTCTTTGGTTTCCCATTATTGACAAATAATTTTTTCCTGTATGACTGAACCCCATAATTTCTCTTCATTATTCCTGACCTTTTATGCTTTAACAGTCTCACTCTGCACAAAGAATTGCATCTATTTTTAATAACATGAAGTGGAAATCTTGAACGTTTAAACTGTACAGTCTGAGTCAGTGTTAGGATCTGGTAGCCTAAAGCTATTTCCCCTTGTGTCTCCCTCACTAACCCTCTGTTTAGGCACCTATGTTTGAATTCATAGAACTCTCTTGTTATCTTGCTAGAGCAACAAGCCTTAACTAAGGAACAGAACTCTTCAGCGTGATTCCATTAAATATGCTTAGCTCTAGCTAGGCATCTGCTTAACTTCAGCTGAGGAGACAAAAAAAAAAGGAAAACCAGCTTCATATCTTTGGGTCAAAGTACATTTCTAAATGTCAGAAATCAACACGAATATAAACATAAAGGTCTTTTAAGTACAACATCAATATATGTTTGCATTATTTTTAGTCCTTTCACTGAAACAGCTGTTATTAGATTTGAAAGCCTGTCTGACCAGTATATCAATACTGGTTAATGTTTATGTGGGCCTTGAAAAATTTCAGGGATTTCAGTATTTATCAAAACATGCATTAAAGCTTTATCAGATTGTAGTCCATTATGAATTTGCAGTCTGGTCTGATGTACTGAAGATAAAGCAAGATTTTGCCATTTACTTTAGCAAGAAAATTTCAAAATTACTAACCTCACCTCTGTTCTTAAGAGGAGAGCCTGGTAAGAGCTTGACAAGCGTTTCATTAATCTGCCCAATAATAGTTTGGTTGAGTTTCTTATACACTTGGAGTACAGATTGAAGATAACTTCAGATTTCTGAAATGAAAGGAAGAAACAACGTTGTTCCCACCTTAAAGCCTCTTGTTTCAATAATTCCACTTAAGCATCTGTTTTATATCCTTGACTAAAAAGAAGTGAACTGTTGAAATTAAAGTAAAACTATGAAAATGGCAGAATAAGGTGATAGGTTTGGGAAAAAAGATGAGTGATGGCAGAACTTCTGAAGGTAGATAAAGATGTACCTTATGATAAAAAACATCATCTTTCTCTTTGTGGTATTTTAATAATGACCTTCATCTCTAATATACCAGTGGTTTAAAGAAAAAAAAGTCTTTGGTTATGTCCCTGATGGGATGTGTGTCAGATAAGCATGTTATTTTTAATTCGTGGACTAATGAAATACATGCTGAACTTTTTGTATGTAAAATCATGTGTTGATGAAACATAAAATCTCTTCCTCCTTCTTGGCTTACCCATCTGGTTGCTTTCACCTTTTCATTTTGGGGTTTTTAATGAGTATCGCTTTAATTCCTCCACAAATTAAAGCCAAAAGCTTTATACCATAGGAATCAATAGACCAAGCCTATGCAACTTAGAGTGTTCTGTATACGTCTTTGAAAGTACTTTTTAAATACAAATCAAGTCAAGGATAAAATTATCAGAGAAAATAATAATTTTAAAAAATCAAAAGGATATTTGTCAGAAGCATTTCGTAGTGTCTGGAAAACAGGAATGCTTATTCTGTGTAATTCAATTTTTGGCGAAGAGCTAATTTATTCTCAGTTTTTGTTCTAAGATCCAATTAAGTTTCAATAAATTAAATTAAGATTTATCCTCACTTAGGTGTTTTCTGTTATCTTTTGCACCTATAATTGCAGGCAGGACTGTTTATTATGCTCTAGCCTCTGTTACACGTTTAATTGGAGAAATATGTGGCTATCAGCAGATAGGACACTATTCTAAAATTGTAACATGACTCAGACACAAGCTGTATACAGTACTTCAACTTGGAGCTTTAGTTTCCACTAAAACTGCAGACTTATAATATTCTCTGCATCTTTTACATTTAATTTGATAGAATATCAGCTGAACTATTCACAGAAAAGAGTATATAATATTAAAAGGAATGCAAAGTTACGATGTTCTTGGATTCATCCCTTCAGATGGGAAGAAGTAAATGTGCTGAGGTGCTCAACAGGGTTTGGTCAGCTCCAGCGTGTATAGTTCCCTAACATAAGACCAAAATAAACTTAACAGCATTTCCATAAGCTTATGCATGCAAACTGTACAAAATTCTCTATAAACTATTGCAAGGATCTGTAGAAAGCTAACTATAAACAGGAATTATCTCACATTTCTTCTAAATCTAGATCATCAATAAAGTTACTAGCAAAAATTTGATATATATAATGCATACTTTTGAACGTGACCAAGAACTGCGAGATGCAAAAGATGGGAAGAGATCAGAGAAAAAAAGAAGAAAGATGGAAGGAAAAAAAGGGGCAAAAAATAGTGAATGTACTCACAGATTAATGTAACAGCCATTTCTTGTTTATGGAAATCACCTTCCTACAAACCTTTTCTCATGATTCAGCAGTATAGAAGTCTATGATTTGCAATACTAGACCTATCAGCAGTGAAGGGAGATTTGGGTCAAAGTGAAACTTTATTACAGAGAGGATAGATGAGAGGAATTGCACAGCCTGGGTCTGAATGATCAGTATTTTCAGTAATTTGGTATGACATTAGGTAAGTGATACAGTTTTGCAAAGCTATATAGTGCCACTACTGGTGTTGGCAAGCATAATGACGGTGAAGCAACATTAAAGTCTATGGATGAACAAAATTAAATCTAAACTGACACTGCTGTTGGGAAAATACTGCCTGAGAAAGCAGTATTTTAGGATGTGATGCAGACTTTGCATGCTCAGTGGAGTAGCTTTGAAGTTTTATAGGAAAAATACTATAGTGATATGCCAAAGAAAAAATATTTTTAAACATTTTAAAGATAAAATTCATTAAGCATTTCAGAAGATGAAAATGCATACTTTTCTGAACAAAGTTTCACACTAAAATTTCTGTAAATGTAATCTCAAATGAACACTGATACCCTTTTGAAAAATAAAATCAGGAAATAACTCACCTACACACTGCAATATCTTTCTTGATTACTTACAGTGAAATATTTCTAAAACTATAGATTCCTGAATGCTAACTGCAAAAATGAAAAAGCTGGAATTTAAACTACTGGTAACATAGAACTCTTCCTACTTTCATTGTGCAGCACTGGTTATACCATGGTGAAACTGCTGCATAGACCATGTCAGCATCTCATAGATTTAATTGCATTTACATATTATTGACAGGACACATTAATTATTATAATCCAAAAACACCCACAGAAGATCTGATAGAGTCTATTTAGTGTCAATATATCATAAGATAAATAAATCTACTGCTGTTGTTATAAGGTTGCTTACACATTTCAAGTAACTTTGATAAACCAAGATGTAGTATTTTGGTTTTGTCTTTCCAATACTGGATTTAGAACAGCATCATAAACAAAAATTCCAATATACTTTGTCAGATTCCAGATAAGTTACAGATAAACGGGATTCCTCTGTGACAAAAATTCTGAGTCTAAAAAGCAAACTGAAGCTAAAAAGAGCAGGAGGGGCTTAATGAGAAAGTTAAACATTTCTGCTCTCATTTTCACTGAAGTTCTACTTCCACAGAATCACAGAATCATTACGGTTGGAAAGGACCCTCAAGATCATCTAGTCCAACCGACAGCCCTACACTACTCTTACCCCTAAATCATCCCCTGAAGAAACACATCTATCCTCTTCTTAAAAACCTCCAGGGATGGGGACTCCACCACCTCCCTGGGCAGCCTATTCCAATATCTAACCACTCTTTCAGTAAAGAAATTCTTCCTAATATCTAATCTAAACCTACCCTGTCTCAGCTTAAGCCCATTCCCTCTAGTCCTGTCACTAGTCACGAGGGAGAAGAGGCCAACACCTGCCTCCCTACTATGGCCTTTCCGTTTGACACTAGAAAACTCTTCCTTGAACACGCTTTCATGGACTTTACCACCTACGTAAAATATATCTTACAAGTATTTGTACAATGCCTGAAACAATGACTGTAAGTAGACAGTACAAGGTTATAAACAATGCTTAACCTAGGAAACGTGATTAGAACCATAAATTGCAGAAATTAACAATGCTTTCTGTGTTCTTCCAGGATACAACACTTAAACTTATCTTAATAAATTGCTTTAGAAAGAACCTAAGTGTATGTTCTAATACTACACTACATATTATAGAGGGTAAGATGCTTCAGAGTGTTATACATCAAAATTCACACATACAGTGAGACCTCTAGAGTGCAACTAAACCACCAGATTCCAAGCCATTCATTTTAAGTCTTAAACTTTAAGGTATAATAAAGACAGAAGTTAGTGCTGACTTCTAAGTTAAGTCCCTATTTATGGTCTCCTTTATATTAGCTTCACTACTGTGAAACCCAATGTACAATAGTTTTATCAACTCAAAATCAGGGCCGTAAGTATTTTGAGATGAGTTCCCCTAGTGTCATAGTCTGACTTTTAGTAGTCCAACTGCTGAAAATAGAAACTTTTTTTAAAACTGCATCCTGAGAGTGAAGTACAATAAAATGGCTGCTTAAAAGAAACCAGAATCTCTAGACTACTTAATGATCAATTTGTTCAATTACAAACAATCAATACCAAATAAAACCCTTCCAATTCCATCTAACTAATGCTATTAAAATTAATTATTTTTTAAAAGTTTACAATGTGAAAGAACTTTAATCTAGTATTATAGAGTCCTGGTAGCTGAGTCTTAAAGCTCCTAATATAATGCTAAAGATGTGGTGACCAAGGAGCTGGTTTTTTTTTGTAGCCTATGTAGTAATGAATACTTTCTTCTGTTATGATCCAATATTTAGGTTGCCATTAAAAACTTCAGGTCAGGCTATTCTTATTGCCTCAGGTCAGTAGCAGAACAATTGGCACACCCCCAGAGAAGTTATCCACATCAGGTATGGCCAGGACAAGACTCCTTGCCCTTCTCAGGCTGGCACTGGGACCACTAGGCCCATGGCATCTGTGCATTCCAGCTCAGCTAAAGTGAGGAGAAAAATATAACCTCTGATATTGCCCAGATGAAGTTGCTGAGTATATAAACATAATAATTTATTACAACATCTCAAAGAAATTGCAAGCATTACAAAACAGAAGTCCTTTGCATTTTGAAATACCATCTAGAAAATCTGTAGATTTCCGTTTCAGAGAAAGTAGATTTCCAACTGCAAAACACAGAGAAGATTTTAGTCCTCCAGAATAATGGTGAAGGGAAGCAAAATTATTACCAGGGCTGTGTCTTGAAGGTAGTTGTAGATAGTACCAATGTTATAAATCTAGGCACTTTTTACAGAAAAGTTATACAGAACTATAACAGCCTAACTCAGGAATCAAGTTCATATATTTGGGATTCATGTGTTTTTTTCTCTAAGGACATCCAGTATTTCACTTGCTGATATGTCTCAGCTGTCAATTAACCGGTTAACTTAATTCTGAGTTCTTGTGGAGGTAACCAATGACACTAAGAGTGTTTCTCTAGAGTGACTTCTCACTAGGACTGTTAAGTGAGTCAGCCCCTTTTATGCCCCTGCTTATTGAACAATACGCAACATAGAACTCTAAACATTTGCCAGGAGTTTTTTCTCTAGAGATTCCTTAAAGTTCAATAGCATTGGCTTCCAGGACTTCTAGAATGCCAATAACTTAATTCACCTTCATCATATTCACTTTTCTGTTCATTTGGCATTGGAAGGATCTAGCTTCATATATCAATGTAGTCTCCATGGCATCTTGGGCTGATAATATATTTTCTAACTTTTTGGCTCTCAAATCAATTTGGAAAATCCTGATATATATGACTTCAGTCCTCTTATTTATGCTTGAAACTGCCCCTTGAAAACTGTCTGACCTTTACTGAGAACACCTGTCCTCACTATCAGCTTTCGTTTCAGTCCCATAATCTCACAGCGGAGAGCATACAGGTGGACACAAGGATGAAAAAATGGGAGCACTGCCTTGTATTCAGTGACTTTAATTTCAAAACTGAGACCAAACATCTAGTTTTGATTCTCTGAAGTATCTAACATCCAGAAACATTATTATCAGGTTTAAAAGTAGTCCAATTGGTCCTTAAAACTTATCATAATTAGCTGCTTGAAGCTTTGCACAATAGATCCATTAAATGACAACTACAAGTGGTTAAATCACTAGCCTTTTTTATAGTAAATGTTTGTGGGTTTGGGTTTTTTTTTGTTTCTTTGGTTCGCTTTTGCTATTGTTTTGTAGTTATTTGTAGTTATAATATTTTGTTATTATTTGTAGTTATTGCTATCTGTTTGTTTGGTTGAGGGTTTTTGTTTGGTTTTTTGTTCTTTAATATGTCCTCAAGTCACAAAAAAATGAAATATCCAATAGATACTTAACTGTGTCTTCTCTTTTGGACGCCCGTTTACCTCATTGTAGGTTTACTTGTTAGTAGAATACAAGTGTAACACTTGAAACTCTACTAGAAACAAAAGCAATCAAGCAAATTTCTGGAGAACAATACAGGTGCTGGATGATCCAATGAAGGGTGACACTCAGCTGGATCCGCTCATCGTTAGCTTTAGTGATACAGAAGAACCTGCTGGATCTGTGACAATCAATAGTTATTTTGGATGCAGTAGTGGCATCCAAGGACCCCGTTCAAGTGGAGAGGGCTTTATAGTCAAATCTACTTTTAGAGAGAATTTCAACTTATTCAGAGAATTGGTGTAGGACATACCAGGGAAGGCAGCTTTGAAAAGCAAAGAAGTTCAGGAAAGCTGGTTTGTCTGATGCAAGAATGGTCCATCTCAGGAAAAAAGGTAGATGTATCAACAGATAAGCCTATTTAAGTAGGAAACTCATGCCAAAGCTCCAGTGCATAAAAGGAGGATATAGGAAATGAGCCACTTTGGTCAATGGGAAATGGATGGAGCGAGTCTGCTTGGCTTAGCAGATGGTGGATAATGGGTCAGTCTGGGAGAAACCAGTAGGAGGCTGGTCTTATCCCATGACTGAGCGCTCTGGGCAGCTGCCTCCCCAGGGTCCTGCCAGTCTTCGTTGTCCTGTAATCTCTAAGAACTTCACCAAAAATTTCATGTCAAATAGAAGAAAAGGAGGAAAGCAATAACTTGGGAACATGGAAATGGATTTACTTTTTGACTTGAATACGATAAAAAAATACAGCATAAGTCAGGGGAATTACAAAGGTGTATAGTACTATATGTAACTTTTTACTAATAGGAAAATGAAAATGTCTCATCTTTACTTAATGATTTCTTAATACACATAAACGAATAAAGCTATTTTTTTTTTTTTTAAATTTCAGCCTCATTGTTTTTAGTATTAGACTTGATACTCATATTGAAATAGTAAACCTTTAAAAAAAACCTTTAAACCTTTAAAAAATCTTAAACTACTGGAGGAACAGGGGTTTTTACATAGAAAAGTTGCTTGAAACAAAAACGTATGAAAATGCATATGCTGCAAAAATATTTTGTTCTAGAGCGACCAAAAACATTGATTATTAGGAATTCCGTCTCTTAGTAACTGTAAAGACATCCTTGCAATCCAGAGCTACAAAACTAATTATGAATTGTGCTTTTATTTTAATAAAATATGTTAGGATTAGCATGCAGTATCTATTAAATACCAAAAAAAAACAACTGTAGGTTTTGTTACCTTTTAGTTTTTAAACTTTGGCATATTTGACAGAGAACACCTCAAAAAACAAAAATAAAAATAATTTTTAAAACCCGCCCTATACTGTTAGCCTAAACTAAGAATTTTTAAAATTTTCAGGTAAAAAAGAATGTATGCAGATATGTAGAGTGTAAAAATTAATTTTTGTTACACAAAAAGTACACAATAACTGGGGTTTTTTTTAAAAAAAATAATGTGTTTTCTTAGAAATTCTAATGTTTCTCTCACACTTACAATACATCAGAGTACAGCTGTATTTCCACTTGCTGTGAGGAAAAACACCAACAGATGTGGATGCTACTTCTGCAAAAGATTTCTTGTATGGTCACATTTTCATCACAGGATTTGGAAATTTTCTTATGTATGTCTTATTATTAGCAGAGATCTTATCTTGTACACTGCCCCTCTACTGAGAAATAGCAGATCCATAAGAATGCTCTGTACATCTTTGTTGTTTAAACTCAGAGGGTGCTCCCACTTTATCAGAATTGGAGAACTTTTGAGAATCCGCAGTTTATTTACTAGGTTAGAAGTTAACTCAAGATACTAATCTTCAAGGCTGATTTTTTAATGTCACTACAAACTAAAAAAATTTTGGGTGTCTTTCAGAAAAGGAATATCTGATGGATTTTGACACTACATTCAAACAGGAGTCTTCACTCAAGCTACTCACCAGTAAAATATTCCTGTTTGTCAGCATTCAGTTCTTCTGTGTAGAATGACTTTAAAATCTGGATCTTAAAATAGCTTGGGAGAGAGGACAACTCTCTATTCCTATCTGTCAATTTACACTTAAAAGTAAAGATAAGCTCATCACCTCCTAAACATCCCCTTTGGCAACGAAAGCTCAGCAGTCCAAATTGCAATCTCACTAGAAGGTGGCAATCTCCTTCAGTTTATGCTGTCACGGCTGCATTGAAACAGATGACTAGGATGCTTTCTCTGTGTGGCTGAACACTTTTTTTTAGAGATTTATCGTACTGACAATCAGCAAGACTGTGCATGTGTATGTCAGACCTAGCCTCTGACAACATCTTCTACTGGAGATGCACAATGTTATTTACACCATTTGGTCTCAGGTATTGTTGCTCAGTAACGCTGCTAGAAATAAAAAGGGACGTTAGAGTTTGTCACAAAACCATGTACTCATTAAGCAATAGTTTTACATTTATGCACTTTCTTATCTTAGGGCAGAGCAGCTGAAGTGTTGCTGTGCCGCCTAGAAGCTATCAGCACTTGAACAGAAATGTCTCAGCAATATGAATAGAAAAAGTCTTAGCAATAGTAAAAGAATTAATCTGAACATGCACTAAGAACATACCTAATAAGCAAGAGGTTGTTATATGCATAATTTTGCTTAAAAGTGTGGCCACATTTCAGGGTCTATGCACCTGTTGATGCCCATGAAATTTTCCACTTGCTTCAGAACTTGAAGAGCATTTTCACTGTGCTTTTGATGTTGTCTGAAATCCTGGAGTATACAGAACTCAGTTCTTGTAAAATACATATATTCACCTGCTCCATAATTTTCAAACACAACATAATCCCCTGCAGGCTTGTAGTGTTCCTGCCAGCCAAAATGAGTGCCACAGACATTCTGCCCACAAACTTCCTACATACTGTTTTATTTTTAACTGAACAAAAAAAAGGAACAGTTCTACTCAATGACAAAAATGAAAACACTTTTTTTTTAAAATAAGAAACAACGATTTTCTATCCTCTATGAACATCTCCTTTTTTGGGGTGTCTGCCTACATTTCTGCCTGATTTTCTTGATATCTCCCTACCTCAGAAAAATTCACCACTTATAACACTCTGCTTTCCTTTTAGAGTGCAAGACTTTGTGTGCACTTTAGAGTGCAATTCTGTCCTGAGCATATTAGGACTCTGAGATGATTCCTAACATTGTGCCTTGTTCTTTGGTTTTACTTGTTTGGCTGGTTGGTTGGTCGTTCATTTATTGTGACATGGAGTGTAGATAGCCACCTTCCTGGGGCTTCGGAGAGCCTACAAACTCAAAGGAGTGAGTATTTTTTTTGGTGAATGTGACCAGTGCAAACCTCAAATTTCACTACCACTGCTGCACTTCTCTAGGCCCCAGGTATGATACCTGTGAAACTTTCATGCTTTTTGTAAAAGCTTTTTATATCCTTCAACAAGCACGTGGGTAGAGAGGGTAATGGAACCTTATCAATAAAAATGGTATTAATTACTACCCTGATCAGCTTTCATCTTTTGTCTCTCACAACTCAACCGCTTGTGTGCCTGATTGTTCTTTTGAGTGTCTGAACAGGCGTTTCACCTGTGAACCTTTATCTTCTTCTAAAAACATCTAAATAGATTCACACACTCACAGAATCACAGAATATCCTGAGTTGTAAGGGATCTGAAAGGATCATCAGGTCCAACTCCTATTTAGGCACAGGACAACCCTAAAGTCACAACATGTGTCTAAGTGCATTGTCCAAGTGCTTCTTGAACTCCGTGAGAGTTGGTGCGAAGACAGCCTCCCTGGGGAGTCTGTTCCAATGCTCCATCACACTCTGGGTAAAGAACCTAACAATCAACCTGAATTTCCCCCAGCACAGCTTCATGCCATCACCCCAGGGTCCTATCGCTGGTCACCAGAGAGAGGAAGTCATTACCCCACCCCCACCCTCCCAGTAAAGAAGTTATAAACTGCAATGAGATCTCTCCTCAGCCTCCTCTTCTCCAGGCTAAACAGACCAGGTGATTTCAGCCTTTCCTCATAAGTCCCCTCCATAGCCTTTAGAATCCTTGTGCCCCTGCTCTGGATGTTCTCCAACAACTTCATGTCCCTCTTGTATTGTGGTGCCCAAAACTGCACACAATTCTCCAGGTGGGGCTGCATCAGTGCCGAGTAAAGTGGGACTAGCACTTCTCTCAGTTGGCTAGCAATGGAGTACATGATGCACTCCAGAACCCTGTTGGCCCTTTAGGTTGCCAGCACACACTGCTTA